>JABTTQ020002393.1:0-50000 GCA_016081115.2 Rehmannia glutinosa | reverse complement strand
TGCAGTCGTTGGCTTGTCTTGTTGCGAGTTCTTGGAATTGCCATTTCCTCGTATGAATTGTTCTTTCACCTTTTGAGTTCGACACGGTGTAGTGCTTCCCATTGGTTCATTCCTTTTGCACGCTTCTGGGACTGAGCACTCCGAGAAAGGTGGTATGGAGATATTACTTGTTTAAGTAATTCTCTTGATTTCTATGCAACGGATCTTTTCTGATTATCTCGACTTGATTGCATATCCTTGCTTTCCTCGGGTGACTTAGAGTCGACTTCCAATCATGGATGACTCTTCTGTCACTTCAACTTGAGACTTGGCTTTTCTTGAGTTGACTTGACTTATGCTCCACTCACCGCATCTCATCTTTGCTTCTTGATAGAGTTCCCATCTACTCTTCTTTGCCATACTCAAATTTGTTTCGGCGAGTCTTCCTTCAAGTCTTCAGTTGTCTTCTTGCATGTTAGGGCATAGCTGACTTAACTCAGCTTGGCCATCTCTATTCATTACAATGCATTTTACAACAAGAATTGGGGTGCCAACTTTCTATTCTAAGTTTTACATGGCATTCATCAAAATCTAAACAATAAAATTCCTAACAGATTATTCTCGTATTGTTGATGTTTATGGTATTTTGGTTAATTGTGTTGTATATATTGATCACAAAATTCTTACCGTAAGCGTACGATGTCAAGTTTTAATATAGTTTTGAAAGTAGGGTTATCGTCTCCACAGGGATTGTTATCAAATTTTATACTAAGTACTATAATTAAAATAGCTTAATTCTATCTAGAAATCGAAAAGAGATGGAGGTTTATTAAACTAAAAAGAAAACTAAAAATAAACTAACAAATTGGTTCAGACAATTAATCAAACACGTAGAAGATGAAGTCTAGAGGGTCGATTTCACCTAGTTATCCCCTATGTTCTCAATCCAGTTTATTAATCACAAGTTATCAATCTATAAGCCAATATTCCTACCGTTTATCACTTCCTCTCTCGAGTGCCAAGTGATTCTAGGTTCCAATTTCTGATTTCGATATCTCTATAAAAATCATAAATTAAACCCTAATACGCTCAATGAATATTCTATCACAGGCTTCAAAAGATTCACAAACCTCTCGGTTCTATGAAACCCTAGGTTGTGCTATTCTATGGACAGACGTTCAATTACCTCTCTCGAGCGTCAAATAAAACACGCCAAACAATCTAACCTATTGATCAGATAATTGAGATGCAATCAAATTAAATACCACAAATAGATTAAATAACATGCGAATTTCATAAACTGGAAATCAAAACATAGGTTCAAACATAAGTTACATCAATCCCCTAGAAATATAGGTTTAGCTCATAATGGATGTATAAAAACTCATGAAGAAATAATTATACATCTCAAGAAATTGACAAAGAAAAGCAAAGAAAGAATTGAGGAGAAAAGAAAAGGAATTCTCTATGTGTCCAGACGAGAAGTGCCTCCATTTGTCGTCCCGAACCATAGCTATGTGTCTCTTGCCTTGCGTTGTGCTCAAAATAATGTCCGACCTCTGTCCTGTACGCCTCCGTGGTTTATTTATAAGTCGAGCCCTCGAAAATCCATTAAAACAGCCCAAAAAAATAAAAGCCCAGCTTCAGGTCATCGTCGCGCGCTGCAACGCTTGCCACCGTGCGCTGCAGCGCGCCTGCATATCATCTCTCGCTGCCTGCCGCTCTCGGTCATGCCTATTGTTGCACGTTGGGTTGTTCGCGCTGCTGCGCAGCCTTGCTTAAGCGCTGCTTTGCTGGCATTGTGCACATCGTTCTTCATCGCGCTCTGGCCAGCGCCGAATAGCGCAGCGCCCTATTCTGTTCACTCCCCTATTGCTATAGTTCGGGCGCTGCAGCCCTTGGTTCTCGGGGCACCGGGCGCCACCAATTTCGGCCCCAGCGGCTTTTGGCTGCTTTTTGCTCGATATTTTTCCATTTTTCTGCTTCTAAAATGCGATCTTCCCCTCCCAAACACGTTTTTCATCGTTTTTGATCAATTTTGGCATCCAAGACTGTCCCGACTCTCAAACGACAACTAATTACATGAATTCGACTCAAACTACACTAAAAATACCCAAAAACAACGCAAAATCCTAGTCTAGAACACTCAATACATTGGTATAAAACCAACTTAACAAATACCCCCAAACTTAGACCTTTGCTTGTCTTTAAGCAATTACAGACTCTATAAAATCAACAAACATGAAGGAAACAAAAAATTAAAGACGACTGACTCAAACGGACTACTGCAAAACTTCACAACCAAACTCATTCGTCAAATTTCGTTTCACTATCAATCAAGCGCGTACTTTCACAATGTGATCATGAAGGTGGAATGTTCATGCCAACCCCGTTTTCATTATCCAGATAGATTCACGCAATCAAGTGTTTTCAAAATGATCCATTTTTTGAATATAGAGATGAGATGCTTACCGGACTCCATAGACTTGTCTTTCACACTAATCTCCACTAATGTAGGCTAATGTAACACAAGGATCAATAGGACTTTTAAAGCTTGTAATGTGGGCTTAGGGTAAGGTAAGAAAATATTGGGATTAAGTGGCTCAAATCACCCAAACACACAATTATTACTTCAAATCACCAATTAGCAACTACGCTTCACTTTTTGACCTCCCCAATGTTTATGAACCTGCAATCTCGCTGATTTTTCTCATTTGTTTTTCATATTTTTTTTTCAGGACCCCCAAACTTATTCTTTTGCATACATGGGGTTTCATATTTTCTTTTCTCGAGCAACTTCATTCAATTAAATTCATACCCTTCTCATCACACCCTCCTCAACCTTCAATATTTTTCTATATTTTGTGTGTATGAGTGATGGGTAATTAGGATTTCACATTTAGGCTCTGGGTATTCGATTGGTTGTCAAAGAAACGGGTTTATAAGTCTCAAAGGGGGACACTAGGGAAAATATAATACAAAGGTAAGTATTTTAGGCTCTGGCTTGTTCAAAGATGGCCTAAATCACTTCCTTAATGTTACTTCACCTAGGATTTTGCCTCGACTAGTGATCAGACAAGTTCTAGAATCCGGTGGGATCATTAAGAACCACTCAATTACATAAATCATCCCCAAATAGAACACACCATCAAATAACATATAAGCAGGGACAGACGGACAAAGCAACGCCAAATGACAAATTAATATTAGGATAAATGGCAAAAACTTGTGTAAGACAGTCGCACAGTAACGACGGGTGATAATTTTAGGTTAAAAAGTGATACTTTTAGTGTAAAAATTGATACTCAGAATACGCTAAAACTATCACATTTCATACTAAAA
This sequence comes from Rehmannia glutinosa, assembly GCA_016081115.2. Classification (NCBI taxonomy): domain Eukaryota; kingdom Viridiplantae; phylum Streptophyta; class Magnoliopsida; order Lamiales; family Orobanchaceae; genus Rehmannia; species Rehmannia glutinosa. Next base: position 46,679 of record JABTTQ020002393.1, on the reverse strand, counting down.
AGTATCACTTTTTACCCTAAAAGTGCAATCCGTCGCACCGTATGACCGTCTTACAAGAGACCTACTCCATGTCAATTAATAATTTTCAAGCACTCCAATAAATAAAGGTTGTAGACACCCCCCCATTCGGCATATTCCTCTAATCCACAGGCAAAAAAAAAAAAGGAAAAGTAAGCCAACCAAATAAGTGATTCAGAAACTTACACAACAATCCCCTCAAGGGAAGATTACAAAATCCTGATTTCTATACGCACATCCAATAACAAGAGCGGCTTCAAAATTAACACCAATTTTTTTATACACCATATAATATTAAGAAGAAAAAAACCGGATAAAAATATACATTATGAGTAGTCATGTCAGGCTCTTTATGTAACAAAACTTGCCTACTCAATGGTGTTAAACAATAGTGCTATTTGGTAAACAATGGTACATCACAACCGTTTCACCGAGATCCTCTTGTTGAACACTTTTCAGTTCCAGTGAGAGCTCTTTCTGAATGCATGGCCATCAAAATGTCGTGGCAACAACAGTGCCGTTGTGCATGAAATCTTCCCAAAGGCAAAATTTGTCATCTTAGAACTTTCACTTTATGAGAGGGGTTAGTCCATCACCTTCCCAACCCAGTTTGAGCATTTGATCTACAACTTTTAAGCTCAACTGCGAGGAACAGAGATAAATTATATTTCTTTAAAAATAAGTGAAGCAATTAGCAAACAGGACAGTAGGTTAAGTACGAGTCGTAGCATTAGATAAAATCCCAAATCACTGAAAGAAACTATTTAAATGAAGACAATTCTTCTTAGATTGATGATATCACCTATGTAGTGTGGGGGTGATGTCTTATTTCAATTTTAAGCGCACTCAAGAAATCATGAGAATGCATTTCATTTCTTGGCATATAGAAGAGAGAAACGAGATCAGACAGTGGGGAATCAAATAGTGATCGAGTGTTGGTTAAGACTCTCAAGCCCAGACCTCAGGTCTGGCGTTCGATTCTCATCACCCTTACCCTTCCCGGATTTGTACAGAAATAGAAAAAGAAAAATCGAGATCAGACAGTAGCTCTTTCTTCTCAGTTATCTCTGAACAAAAACAATAAACACCTATAGACTGTGTATATCAACAAAGACATATAATTGTAATAAACCATTTTTCTATCCTGTGAAACATGTAGCAGCACTTTTTCCTTATGAGAAAAGCCACAGAAGCTAGAGAAGTAAATGCTGATATTTGATAAGAGAATATGCATTCAAGAAATCTAATAGTTCCTTAAATATATAAATGTAGAAAACCAGTGACAGACTGATATAAATGGAACTTACGGAAGGAATCTGAAAATTATCAATTGCTTATTTGCTTGTTGACACCAAAAGATTTGTATTGTCTTTATTCAGAGCAATAGTGGTAATATCTTGTCCTTGTGCGAGTTTCATCGTATGAAAGACCTGTAAGAAGAAGATTCCCAAATGTCAGATAATATATACGAACATCAAGGAAGAATTTCTAGTGAATTGGGATCAAATAAGGTGCTTCTAAACAGTATGTGTTCACAAATATCCAAAGTAGGTTTTAATTAAACTAAGGGATAATTACAAAAAGCCCCCTAAGGTTGGGCTAATTACAAAAAAACAAGAGATTTTTAAAAATTGCAAAAAAATCCTTCAGATTTTATTGTGTCTTAGATTTAAGCGGTAACTATAATATTTTGATAAATGTAAATGGAGCTTTTGAAATGCTTTTTTCCGGGGAAAAATGTAAGACGGATCAAACCTAAAGGGGGGTTTTTGTAATTTTTGAAAAAATTTGGGCTTTTTCCTCGGGAGGTTTTTGTAATTATCCCTTAAAATAATGCCAAATCGCCATTTGTACAATTCTCACGTTACCTTCGAGAATACGATCAAAGAAGCGAGATAGACGGTAAAGGTAAATCCAATCTATCTCCATCATCAAATTCATAATCTGCAGCCCGTTCCCATTGACTTCAAATCTTTGGTGATCGGAGCATACATCATTTTCCATAGATGGGTTTAGTCCAATCAAAGCACTACAACCATCGACGAAACCTCTATGCAAAATAACGCCGACAAAAAGCGGAAGTCTGTTTCTTAGCAATCGAGTTCCATTAAGAGTAAAGGTGCTAAGGGTACAAAGATATTTGTTCCAGGTTATAATGATTCCATCACATGATAAACACAAAGAATGAGCTTCCACACCAACGCCTTCTAACGAGCCGCCCGCCTTATTGAATGAAGTAAGACATCTCAAGAGTTGGAGCATGAAGCAACAATTCCAATGTCCGAATTAATGAGCAAACATGTAATTTCCCCTAAATGACCTCGAAGTACATGCACAGGGCCCTCAATCCGGCGCCCCTTGCTCTTGTCGACTGAGTTGTGACCACTGCCCGGCGATGTGGGTGTGCTTGGATTACTAGAAGGCTCTGGTGTGCTACTAGAGCGCAAAACGGATACTAAGGTAAGATCTTTCGAACGTTCCCCCTCAGCTGTTTTTCCTTCTTTCTCAGCTGCAATCTTCTTCTCAGCTGCAGATTCTTTCAACTTTTCTTCTTTTAGTTTCCTTAGGGAATCCTCTTCCCCCTTTTTGGCATCATCAAAGGAAAGAGGGACCCCAGGGAACATGCCTGCGAGCATGAAGTCAAGTCTGTTTAGAGCTGAATTTTGTTTGGAGTCAGTTGTTGCATAAGCTGCTTGAAATTCTGAGCAAGTTGCCTTGAACTCGGCCGCCACCAACTTCATTTCATCCATGAGTAGGCTGAATTTGTCATTCATTGTGTTCTCAAGGTGCAGAATTTCTTTTCTCTAAAATTCTTGCAGCAACTCCATTTCAGTCTTGTGAGACTCGTGTAACCTTTCGATGTAAGCCTACATCCTTTGTTTGATATCAGTGTTGTTAGCCATCCAGACGAGCATTCTACCATATAATGCTTTGAAATAACAAACTTTTTTGAGTCGCATGGCGATTCTTTCATGAGACCATTCCCGATCCTTACTACTATCCCTCTCAAGTCACCGTGAGGTAGCATCCCTATTGTCCAGTCTTAAGTCGAGTGAGGCCTGATGTCTTTCAATCTTCTCAATCTCTTCACATATTTTCTTGAAGACCTCACGAATCTCAGCTGTCTCACTTGATTCAGCTGCAGGCCACTCTTCATCAAAGTCGAATTCGGCTGGAACAATGGTGTCAGTGGGGATGATTGGATCTTCTCTCACAGTGAATCTTCGTTGTTGAACGGCGGTCTCTTCTTCTAACTCTGGTAGGATTTATGTGAAAGGAAACATTTCCTGAAAGGCATCATCGCGAACATATGGGATGGTTTGCGAGATTAGTGCCTGCGATGACATAGGCGTGTAGTCGTTACTCTCTGCGCAACAGGAAGCTCTTGTGATTGACTTCGGTTTCAATAGGGCTTTGCCCGGTGATGAGCTTCAACTGTCTTAACAGTGTCTTTGGTCTCAGTAGATTTTTCTAAATGAAGTACTTGGTCCTCTGCTGCATCATCAGCGTCATCGGATGATGATGAGACCTGTGGGCTTGGCTCATCATCGAAGTTGAACTTTTGACGAGCTGCTTTCTCACTTAGCTGGCTCTTTGTTTTGAGAACATTCTCAGCTGGGTCCTTAGGATCCGCAATCGAATTGGACTCAACTTCATCTTCTGATCCCAAGAATGATACATCAAGGTTCTCCTATGAGTCATGAAGTGCGCTTATCTTTTGTTCTATTTCAGCGCTTTGAACTGGAGGAATATTCTGTATCTCAGCCTCCCTTAGGCCTTCAATACCTCCAGCAGACTCAACTGCTGCGAGCCCTTCAGTGTTCCCTTCGACAGTCCCAACTGTCTTAGGGTCTTCGACATTCCCTTCGACAGTCGCGGCTGTCTTAGGGTCTTCGACCATGGCATCCATAGGAGTCTCAACTCCTTAGATTGCACTTTCACTGAGTGTTAACTCCCAGGGCATCTCCATCTTGTGCCTCGACTGTAAGAACAGTGTCATTAGCCTTCAAAGCAGTTGACACTTCAGCTGGGACAGATTCAACTATTCGAGCTTCGTCAATGTCACTCTGCTGTGGTTCTTTTTCTGTTTCCTCTTCGCCTCCTTCCTGCAAGTTGGAGTCTTCCACAACATCCTCCAACCCTGCTGTGGTGGAGAGAACTTCCCCCTCAGCTGGCGCACCAGCTGAGTGACTAACAGTGGGGTCACTCTGCTCCTGACTCGCGGCCTTTTCCTTTGAGTGCTCAGCCGTAGGGGCAGGTTGTAAAACACCTTCTTCAGGGTTTGGTTCAACTTGGGTGTCCAAAATCCCAGTGTCATCGCCAATGCCCTTGGATCCATCCTCAGATTGAACAGGGGACGTGGCTGCAGCGACGACTGAGGCAATGTGTTGTGCCACTCCCAGAGGATTGGTCTGCAGGAGAGATTGAGACGACTCCCATAGTCCTTCAACCAATTGTTGCTCTGGCATTAGCCTGGATTCCCTCAGAGCCTGCTGTATATCTGACTTCTCTGCTGCAGTAATGGGATCCATATCTTCATCACTTTTCGAGAACACATTGAGATGTGTATGAGTGTGATCGTGAGAACCAGTAAACTCACACATCTTGAATTTCTCAAGTGTTTGTGCTTCCTCGGCTGCTTTTTCTTTTTCTTTCTCCCTGATGATGTGAAGAATATCCATGCAGTTTTCCCTATCAAGGGCTTGTAGCACAGTGTTAACTCCGAGAAATCGCAACATTTTCTCTTCTTCATCAATGAACTCGGGGTAAGCGAACTGCACCCTTGGGTGATCAAGTTTACATGCCCTTCACTCTCGTTGGCGTCTATGGATGTCTGGATATAGTGGAAAATACATGATGACATCGTCATCATAATTTTCATCTTTTTGTCCTCATTTTTCAGGGATTGAAGGCAAGAGACTCTGCTCCCACTTGTCTTCAGCAACATCAGTGGCAGGTGGAGAGACAACCTTTTCAACTAAAGGTTCAGTTGTCTCTGCTGCTTTACTTCCCTCAGCTGTTTATTGTACAGCTGTGTCTTCGGATGGCATCTGCTGCACATCATCAGCAGACTTAGTCGTTTCATTGATTACTTCACGAAACTGCTCTTCTTGATTTCCATCAGATTCTTCTTCCTTTTCCAGCTGAGTGGCAGACTCAGCTGTCTTCTTAAGATTGGATTTCTTGACCAACCTTCATTTTCTAGATAGGAGCAGTGGAACCTCTGGTTCAACATATCCTCAGGTTCCTCAAAGGTGAAGGCTTTCTCAGTTTTCTTAGAGGCAGCTGCCTTTCTTGTCTTGGTAGTCATCTTCTTCCTTATGGCTGGAGAAGGGATTTGAGGTTCCTTCTCAGCCTCTGCTGCAGAGGCAGGCGACTCGGCTTCACGGGCAGGGGACTCGGCTGCAAGGGCAGGTGCATCATTTTTCTTAGCTGCAGGGGCAACCTTCTTCTTCGGAGCTGCAGGGGCAACTTTCTTCTTTGGAGGAGGGGTAGCAGTCGTGTCTTCGTCAGCTGATTCCCCCTCACTAGTATCCGTCCTCTTGGCATGGGCTCTCTTCTGGGCACCTGAGAGGTTTGCCCAGAACATCCTCTTGTTCACGTGAAACGGTTTGCCATTGCGAAGAGCAACACATTTCACTTCCAGCAAGTGACCACTTACAAGACCATATCTAAGTGATCCTCCGAAGGATCCATCCTCCTTAAAGGTCTTGTTCAAAACATTCTGGCAGAGTCTGATGTACACGAACTCAGCCCAGTTAACCTTCTTGCCCTGCATGATCGCATCAATGACGATCAGCTTAGTCTTTGACTGTTAGTTGAAGCTGCCAAACTTCATATCTACGCAATTGGAGACGATATCCATCAACTTGTGATAGTCATCCTTCAGCAATTTCTTGTCAGATGTGTAGACTACCTTAGCAGCATACTCAGGTTTGGCTACTTTTTTCCATGCAGCAACCAAGTCTACATTAGCTTCATGTATCTCATTTATGCCTTCCGACGGCAACAAGCAGTGCTCAGCAAGGTCCTTAGCACTTATTATGATGTCTTCGCGGTGGACAGAAGACTTGATTCATTCGTCATGCACCTCCGCGTTGACATAGAACATCGCTACCTCCTCAAGGTAGGTGTGGGAATACTCCATGGTTAGAAAAGCTTTGAGACCTGACTTTTCTCGCATCTCAGCGATTTTCAGAACAAGGGTTTCATCAGAATCCTGCTTCACCATTCCTTCGAAGTCAGCCGATGATCCTGAGTGGATTTGCTTGGAGAGCTTGACATAGTCGATCTTTGGTGCCATTTTCAGAGAGTTTTACCGATTAAAAACTATAGAACGTGCTTGAGAATACATAGGGTTTCCGAGAGAAAAGAGAACATTGCTTTGAAAATGAACAGTTTCAGTAGGGGAGAGAGAAGACTGAAAATCGTATATATAAGGGTTATGAAAGGACATGTCTTCGGATTTTGAATTTTTGATCGAGATCAACGGCTCAGATTTGAACGTCAAAACCGCATTTAATTCCTTGCATTTAATGCGGCATCATTTATATCCAATCATATGCTTATTGTGTATCTTTTTACTGTACCCGTCATTATTACGCTGATGTCGTCCTTAAAAACATTCTCGCTCATTTAAAACGACTATGTTTTTGTCACTTAGTTCATAAATGACTCAGCTTATATCAAATATGACTTAACTCTGCTTCTCTCTTTTCATTAATTGACTAAGTTGTCAGCTAACTCGATATAAAAATCGGCCTAGGCAGCCGCCTAGGCACCGACTAGGCGCTAGGCGCCCCTAGGCCGATTCGATTTTCCCAAAATCGGCAAAAACATCGATCTAGGGCAAAAGGCGGTCAAAAAATCGAAAACAAATCGGGAAAAAATCGGTCTAGGCGGTCTAGTCGGAATAAATCGGCCAAAAATTGGCAAAAATCGGTCAAATTACAAAAAAATGAAAAAAAAAAGAGAAAAACTTGGTGTTTCTAGGCGCCCGGCTGCCGCCTAGCGATTTCTGCAACCTTGCTTTCCGATATGGTTGTTTCATTTGGCTGATTCGTGAAACTTGCTCTTTTCTCATTTTCTCATCGACTATCTCTGCTGATTGAGTCTTCTGATTGTTAACTCAGCTCAATTAACCCTAGCTCATTCTTAAGCTCTTCAAATCTTGATTCACATAGGGGTTTGGTGAATATGTCCGCTAACTGCTTATCAGTTGAGATATACTCCAAAGTGATGTCTTTCTTCTCAATATGATCTCTTATAAAATGATATCTTACATCAATATGCTTTGTTCTTGAATGCAACACAGGATTCTGAGTGATTGCAATAACACTAGTGTTATCACACATAATTGGAATTTCTTTTTCTTCAATCTCATAGTCTCTCAGCTGCTGTCTCATCCATAAGACTTGGGCACAACAGCTGCCCGCAGCTATGTACTCTGCTTCAGTTGTGGATATGGCTATTGAGTTTTGATTCTTGCTAAACCAGGAAACCAATCTATTTCCAAGCATTTGACATGTACCTGATGTACTCTTCCTGTCAACTCTACATCCAGCATAGTCTGAGTCTGAGTAACCAATAAGCTTGAATTCATCTTCTTTTGGATACCATAAGCCAACTTCCTGGCATTCTGTTAGGAATTTTATTGTTTAGATTTTGATGAATGCCATGTAAAACTTAGAATAGAAAGTTGGCACCCCAATTCTTGTTGTAAAATGCATTGTAATGAATAGAGTGGCCAAGCCGAGTTAAGTCGCTACGCCCTAACATGCAAGAAGACAATCAAGATCGGAAGGAAAAAAACTCTGCTGAGACAGTGAGTATGGCAAAGAAGAGTAGACGGGAACTCTCTTCAAGAAGCAAATCGAGATGCGGTGAGTGGAGCATCGATCAAGTCAACTCAAGAAAAGCCAAGTCTCAAGTTGAAGTGACAAGAGTCATCCAATGATTCGAAGGCGACTCTAAGTCACCTGGGAAAGCAAGGAAATGCAAATCAAGTCGAGATAATCAAAAAGAACCGTTGCCGAAATCAAGAGATTTACTTAAACAAGTAATATCTCCATACCACCTTTCTTGGAGTGCTCACCCCGAAGCGTGCAAAAGGAATGAACCAATGGGAAGCACTACACCGTGTCGAACTCAAAAGGTGAAAGAACAATTCATACGAGGAAACGGCAATTCCAAGAATCGCAAGCCAACGATCGCAAAGTGACTTTCAAAAATAAGCCTATCTCTTCAACGGGCAAATTTTTGAAAGTTCACTATAAAAGGCTGAGGAGTTTGTTTGAGATACAAGGATGACACACACGTGAGATATACAAGCACATTAGAAAAACTGAAACATTCTCAATCCTCAAGCCCACATTACGAAGTACATCAATCCAACACTCACCGTGAAGGAAAGAGAACTTCAATCGCCTGAAGAGGAAACTTTTGAAAACAAGGGGTCTACATTCCAGGAAGGATTGTAGAAAGGTTCAAGGTTGAACCAAGTCTTAAGCTTTTGGAGGGCTTCGTGATCAAATCCAAAGAGCTTGAGCAAGTGAGTCAGTAGTAACAAGGCAGCTGCCTGTGAAGAAGCCGAGTCGTCGAGAAGCCACCGAGTGATCAAGGCGTCTCGGGATCGAGTCCCTAAGGATCAAGTCGGCCGTTGTGATCAAGACTTGTATCCGGACTGTTACCACTTTGTAAACCGATCATTACTTAGTAGATTCCTCCGGGAGTTGGAGAAGAGAGGAGTAGAAGAATTACCCCATCTTCGAACCTCTATAAAAACTTTCTTGTGTCATTTACATTTCAAAGATTTAAATTCTGCACTTTTAATCGCTTATATCTGATAAATTTGCTATCCATTTGATAATTTATAAGTACTAAATCAAGCTCTAAAATCTTGCTTAAACAAACTTAAGGGTGTTAAGTCTTCCAATAAAATAAAACCACAAATAGTTAAATTATAGCCAACAAAATGAGTTACTCCATCAACACTCAATTTGAGTCATTTGAGAGATTAACTCTCTTGAGCGACTAATTTGATCCCATCAAGGACACACTTTGTGTAGAATCAACTCTATAGATTTAAAAGGACTAAATCGAAAATTTGGTAAGGTTTATTCAACCCCCCTTCTAAACCTTACACTACACCCCTTGGGACCTACAAGTGGTATCGGAGCGGTTGGTTCATTGAACCCCCGCATCGGTTCTTGAACTAGATCTCCAAACTTTTCAAAGTCTGCTTTAGTACTTAAACCTTCAATTTTTTTATTAAAAGTCATTATCATGGAAGCAAATTTGACATGCATCCCTATGTTCACTATCGAAGAATTTGATGATTGGAAAATTCGTATGCGAGCCCATCTATCGGCATTACATGATGAGATGTGGATAGTGATAGAAGACGGGCCTCGGCAAATATTAAAGGTGAACACAAACTGGTACATGCGAAGAGTTGCGGTGAAGGAGAAGAAGATGCTACTCCCGGACATCATCATGGTTGAAAAACCAAGAACTGAGTGGACAAATGATGACAAAAAAGATACAACCTGGACAATGTAGCCAAGGACATCCTTTACAAAACTTTGGACAAAGCCATGTTCAATAAAGTCAAATCATGCAAAACGGCTAAAGAAATGCAGGACAAGTCGACATTAATTTGTGAAGGCTCGAGCAAATCAAAGAAAACAAATTATCGGTGGCGGTACAAAAATTTGAAAACTTCAAAATGATCTCGGGAGAGAACCTGGATCAACTAGACGCTCGGTATACGAAATCACAAATGAGTTGTCTACACTTGTAAAGGAATATACACGAGAAGGAAATGTGTATGAAGATCCTAAAAAGTCTTCCAAATTGAATGGGAAATGAAGGTCATGGCACCGAGACACTCCATGGACCTATCAAAGACATCCAATCATGAGTTATTCTCGGACCTCAAAGCCTACGAGTTTGAGCCGAGAAGAAAAGACCAGGAAGAGACAGGTTGTACCCAAAACAACTGCTCTAATTGTCAAAGATGGGAAGAGAGCCGAGGTCAAAGAGGCAATTGACCCGGAAGAAATAGCCGATGGTTAAAAGATTTAACAAGTTCTTTAACAAGAACTACAAGAGAGGAAAGGGTGAATCTTCCGGAAGACACTCGGCTCCTCCAAATCAAGGGAAGATAGGCCAACCAAGAGAACAGATCATCAAAAAGTTGAGTATCAAAGGGTGACAATTCAAGAATGGAAAGAGCTAATCAAAAGGTTGAATATCTATCTTTGAATCAGACAACCAGTCCTTATGCCATTGATCGTCCATATCCTGTAGTCAACAAATACGAGAGATGAAGAAGAAAGGAAGGTCTTGAGAGAAAGAAGACAAGAAAGGAAAAAGGCAATGATGGTGCAGAGAGATCATTGAAATTGACTAAGTCAAGAGAGACAATGATTGCAGAGCATGAAGTGACTACTCAAGTGACTCGAAGAAGAAGCCCGATCCGCTTGATGGCCAAAGAACAAGATCAAGAAGATGAGGTACAATCTAACTCAACAAACTCGAGACACTAGTGACAAAGTGATCGTGACACACACACTTCATCACCTCTTTTGATCTTTATGATTCATTAAGCAAAATGATGAAAGATTTTGAACACATTAAATCCTCACACACACTATTGAATGAGGAAAACAGACCTACTCAAAAGTCAAAACTCAAAGCCGACTAAGGAGCCGAGAACTCTAAGTCAAATAGTCATTGAAAATGAAAGTTTAAAGGCCGAAAATGCTAAATTAGTAGCGAAATTGCTGCTATAGAAAAGAGGGAGAATGACCTCAAGAATGTTATTGCCTCATTCACTAAGGCATCTAAATCATTGGATGATCTTATTATGAGTCAAAGAGAATGTGGAGACAAGACAGGCTTAGGATTTAATTCCTCTGTGCCATGTCAAACCTCAAGAGTAATTTTGGAGAAAGGATCTTCAAGTCATGAAGAGTCCGAAAAATCCAAAACTCTAAATGTTGCACATACATTCACTCCAAAGCACAACACTAAGCAAACCGGCCTTGGTTACAAAAAAAAGAAAACGACCGGAGTTGAGTGTCTTTGAAAGGATACAATGAGAAGAGATTCACCCGAGTCCTCAAAGAAACTCCTAACGAAAAATACTCAGTAAAAGGAAGCGAGCTACCGAAAATCCCGAGAAAATCCATAAAAGAAATACATATGATGGGAATGGTAGAAAATATCCAAGCCAAGTGATTGGAATAATGTGAACTATCAAAGATAGACTTATGGAATATAAGCCCAAATGGCAAAGGCCTAGAACTCAAAGAAAGGCCATTCCAAAAGCATAAGAGCTTTCATCAAAGACACATATGCACCTAGGCACTACACTCAAAGACACCACAATTACCCAAGGAAGGCAATTGCTAAAACACATATGCAGGCATACTGACAAAAGAGACAATTTGTATGAACCTAGAATCCCCAAGCAATTTGCCAGGATTAATTATGATTATGGCACGATAGATGGCAACCCCTTAGAGTCAAATCATTTGGCTATAGGTTGGTTGGATCATCTTACAATTCTAACCCCTCGGGACCCGGACAAGCATGGGTACCTAAAACTTAATTTCCTTGATTGATCGGGTTCAAGGAATGTGAGTGCCAAGGAACCTGGTACATGGATAGTGGTCGCTCCCGGACATATGACAGAAATAAGAGAAATCTGTCAAAATTCAAGGAAGTCAAAGGAGCAAAAGTCATATTTGGAGGAAATGAAGCTCTGGTGAAATAAGAGGCATTGGATCCATCAAGAGGAATGGATTAGAAATCACGGATGTTGCATATGTTGAAGGACTCAACTTCAACTTACGAGTATCGATCGGCTCGTGACAAGGGCTACAATGTTGGATTCAACATGGGTATATGCCAAATCAAAGAAATTGAATCAAATGAAGTGGTACTGCAAGGATGTAGACAGAAAAAATATGTATGTAGTGGATTGGTCAATGCAACACCCAACACATGTCTACTAGCAAAGAGTACAATTTGAATCAAGTTGGTTGTGGCACAAAAAGTCGAGTCACCCGAATTTCAAAACACTTAACAAGGCTGGCAAGAAGTCATCTTGTAGAAGGACTTCCGGACTCGATATACAAGAAGGAGAGTATATGTGATGCATGTCGGAAGGAAAGCAAATCAAGTCGTCATTCAAAGAAAAGACATGCCCATCCCCAACAAGAATATTGCATCTACTTCATATGGATCTATTTGGCCCAAAGGAACCAAACAAAGATAAGCGGAAAGAAATACACCTTGGTGGTAGTAGATGACTACTCAAGATATACATGGACAATATTCATGTGCAAGAAGAAAGAAACTCTACAAAAACTACCACAAATGATGAAGAGGATTCAAAATGAGAAGAGTCAAACCATTATCAAAATAAGATCGGATAGAGGAACCGAGTTTGTCAATGGAATAATAACTCGATATTGTATTGAGAATGGTATTGGTCATGAACTATCGGCAGCAAAGGACTCCACAAAGTGAGAATGGAGTTGCGAGAAAGAAGGAACAGAACCCTCAAAGAAGCGGCAAGGACCATGTTAGTCAAGCGGGGTTACCAAAAGATTTTGGGCTGAAGCAATCACCACGACTTGCTACACCCAAAACAGATGTATGATAAAAAGACGGTGACAAAGACTCCCTATGAGATCTGGATCGAAGAAAACCAAGTGTTGCATATTTGAGAATATTTGGATGTAAATGCTTCATCCACAACAATGGCAAAGACAACCTAAAGGCTTTTGATGCTAAAGGCGATGAGGGTATCTTCTTAGGATACTCAATGAAAGCAAAGCCTACAGATACTCAACAAAAGAACTATGGTTACTGAGAGGAATCCATTCATGTAGTATTCGATGAGCCAAATGTAAATGGAGAAGACATTGAAGAGTCACCGATAAGTCAATCATCCAACCATCTGAAAGAGTCCTTATCTTTGAAGTCAAGTCGGAATCATCAATTCGAAGAAGATGAGATAGTTGAATCTCAAAAACAATTTGAAAATTTGCGGCTAGTGATAACGAAAGAGTCGACTACACCAACACAACCAAGTCGATCAATCCAATCCAGCTAACTTACTCCAACCTGATGTAAGATGGCCGAGAGACCATCCACACGAACTTGTCATTGGAGATATAAGAGAAGGTGTCAAAACAAGATCGAAACTCAACAAGAAGCTATGTTCACATGCTTCATCTCGCAAATAGAGCCCAAAGATGTGTCACAAGCATTGGACGACACACATTGGATTCAAGCTATGCAAGAATAGTTGAATCAGTTTGAGAGAAATAAAGTATGGGAATTAGTGCAAAGACCCATACATCAAAATGTTATTGGAACCAAATGGGTGTTCAGAAACAAGATGAACGAGGAAGGTTCTGTGGTAAGAAACAAAGCAAGACTAGTAGCCAAAGGATATTGCCAAGAAGAAGGGATAGATTTTGATGAAACATTTGCCCCTGTAGCAAGATTGGAAGCTATAAGGATGTTTCTTGCCTATGCAGCTCACAAGAATTTTATTGTATATCAGATGGATGTAAAAAGTGCATTCCTAAATGGTTTATTGGAAGAAGAAGTGTATGTTGAACAACCTCCAGGATTTGAGCAGAAGACTCTTGGAGACAAGGTATACAAACTCAAGAAAGCCCTGTATGGATTGAAACAGGCACCCCGAGCATGGTATGACACCGTCATAATTCCTAATCGAAAATGGATTCACAAAAGGAAAAGTAGATAGAACACTTTTCGAATTCAAGACAAGAAGAGTATATCTTTGCTTGTTCAAATATATGTGGATGACATCATTTTTGGATCCACTAACAATGAATCTGTGTGAAAAATTCTCAAACCTCATGCAAAGCAAATTTGAAATGAGCATGATGGGAGAGTCGACATTCTTCCTTGGACTCCAAGTGAAACAATGAAGGATGGAACCTTCATAAGTCAAACAAAATACACCGAGACTTAATGAAGAAGTTTGGTATGGAGGAGAAGTCTTCGTAAAAATACCAATGAACACATCAAAAAATGGACATGGATGCGGATGGCAAGCCTCAGAGATCAAACAAGATACTGAGCACTTCTTATTGGATCATCGCTCTATCTCACAAAGCGGGCGGACATCACCTTTCTTTGTAGGTGTATGTGCAAGATTTCAATCTGCTCCAAAAGAGAGCCATATGACAAAGAATAAGAGAATATTGAGATACTTGAAAGGAAGCCAAGAAGTAGGCCTATGGTATCCAAAGGAAGGTGGATTCAAGCTAATTGGCTATTCGATTCGACTATCTTTGGATGCGAGTGGGACAGAAGAGCACTTGAGGCACATGTCAAATGCTAGGAAACAGACTAATTTCCTGGTTTAGCAAGAAGCAAAACTCAATAGCCACCTCTACAAATTGGTGAGGCGAGAATACATAGTCATGCAAGCAAGTTGTTGCCCAAGTCCTATGGATGAGACAATAGCCGAGAGACTATGAAGTTGAAGAAAAAGAAATTCCAATCAAGTGTGATAACACAAGTGCAATTGCAATCACTCAAAATCCTGTGTTGCACTCAAGAACAAAACATATTGATGTCGATATCACTTCATAAGAGATCATGTTGAAAAGAAGGACATTATCTTGGAATATATCTCAACTAATAAACAACTAGCCGACATCTTCACAAAACCATTATGTGAGTCAAGATTTGAAGAACTCAAACATGAGTTGGGGTTAATTAATTGGTGAGTGACACTCGGGCGAATCAAAGAAGAGTAATGGAACAGAAAAAGGGGTGAAAAAGAGTCAAAAAAAATCAAATTTCGATAAATCACCAGACGGAAAGACGGCTACACCGAGTCGGTGATAGGTGAGTCGCTAAGAGAATCGTGAGAAGTAGAGTTAAATCGACTAAGAGATAAGCTGAATAACTTATGAGAAAAGTGACAAAAACGCAATGCGTTTTGACTAAGCGGGAATGTTTTAAGGAATACGTCGATAATGATGATGTGTACGGACAAAAAAGCCGCACACCAAGCTTATGATTGGATATAAATGTTTGCCGCATTAAATACGAGACATGAAATGCTCAATAAGCGTGCGAAATCCAAGCCATTGATTTCGATCACGATTCAAAAACCACCCACACGTCCTTTCATAAACCATATTTAAACCATTTTCGTCCGTTTCTCTCTCACACTTCTAAAAACTGTTCATCTCTTTCTCTCAAAAGCAAAGCGAGAATACTCTCGAAACCCTATCGATCTTCAAATCATTTTCTCGAGTTTTTCCTTGAAATAATCTTGAAATGGCACCAACTTATGACTTTACCAAGCTAGGAAAGCAAATCCACACCGGTTCGACGGTGGATTTCGACGGAATGGTGAAGCAGGGGTCCGACGACACCCTAGTGAAGAAAATCGCTGAGAAGTTGGAAATGTCCGGACTAAAACCATTTCTAACGTTGGAATATCCGATGACCTATGTGGAGGAGGTCGCACAATTCTACGTGAATGCCGAGATTCACGATGAAGGAATCAAGTCATCATGTTCACGGAAAGCAATGACTATCTCTCCAAGGATTTGGTGAATATTGCTTACTACCCGTGAAAGGAGCATCCGAGATCAAAGAAGGCTGATGTAAACTTGGGTGACGCATGGAAAGAAATAGCCAAGTCCGACTTTTTTGATAAAATAATATACACAAACAAACAAGAGATCACAAGGAGGATTATCACAAGTTATTGGACATAGTTGCCAAATGTATCGACATCAAATTTGGCAGCTTTGACCAATCAAAAAGGCAAAGCCGATTGTAATGGCCGCAATCATCGAAGAAAAGAAGATAAATCTGGGCTGAGTTCGTCTACAAAGCAGACTACGCGAACGTGGGGAACAAGTCCTTCAAAGAAGATGGTTCATTTGGAGGATCCCTAGGATATGGCCTGTGATTGGCCGGCTATTGGAGGTGAAAGGAGTCCCTCTTAGACATGGGAAGGCATTCCATGTTAACAAGAGGATGTTCGAGCAAACCTCTCTCGGCGCACGAGAAGAGAGCTTACGCTAAGAGAGCGACACCGGTGAGGGGAATCAGGTGACCCCAAGATACAAATCTGTTTCTCTCCAAACAAGAAGAAAGCGCCCCTGCAGTGCTAAGAAGATCACGCCCTGCAGCAAAGAAAAAACCAAACATGCTCCTGCCCGCAGCGAGTCACACCGCCTCAAAGCCGTGTCTCCTGCCCCTGCGGCAGTGCCGGGTCGAGAAGGACTCACAAATACCTTCTCCGATCGTCAAGAAGAGGAGAACCGAGAAGCCACGACGGCCCGTTCCTCGAAAAAGACACCAAGACCGCCCCACCGCACAAGACTCGAGAAGACAACATCTCTCAACTAAAATTCCCCTGTACAAACCAGGAGACGAAGAAGAATCGTCAAGCGATCCGAATCGGAGAAACCAAATGAGTCGATTACTCGGCCAAGACAAATACCGAGACTACTTTGGAGAAGTAGAGTCTCCGGATGTAGTTGATGAAACAGCCAAAGTCTGTGAAGGCGATCAGAGAACAACTTGAGAAGACACAAACGTAGCTCACACAAATTGAAGCACAAGAAAGAACACGCAGAAGCGAGATAGTGATGTAATGATTCTATCTCCACCTTACCCGGACATCCAAAATCGTCTGTGTGAGTGGAGGAAATGGAAGTTGAGCAAGTCAAGGAACAGTTCCAACGGCCTCGAGTTCATAGAAGAAGAAGAAGGAACTGCTAAATTTCCTTGGATTAACTCATGTGCTCCCACTACGGATGAAGACAAGCGCACGGACATCCTGCAGATCTACAAGGACAGGGGAGAGAGAAAAGCAAGTCAAGAAGCGAAGCACGTGAGAAGGCAAGCATCCGCCCTATCTCGGCACCCACGAACACACACATCCTCTCCTTGACGTCTTCTCTGACAAAGGTGGCGAGGAACTGCAGAAATCTTCCCGCTACGAAGAGTTGCAAATCAGCAAGCATTGCACGAGTCAAGAATCCTTCACGAGCAAAGACTAATGGAGGGACCAGGAGAGTCCTCGAACACACCGAAATCGATCCAATGGGAGTGGTTCAAAGAAATAGCCACCGTTGTTGTTCTTCGCTACCACTTCCCCACTCACTCGAGAAGAAGGCAATAAGGAGATGGCGATGAAAACTGGGCTAGTGGGGACCCCAATCGAGCCAACCCCTATTGAAGGTGTGCTACCACCTGCCCCAACGGCTGAACAATCAATCGAAATAGCCGGGAGTTTGGAGACGAGTGACCCCATTCCAAGTCACTCACCGTGGTGCGCCACCCGAGGGGAAACTCCATCCACCGCAGCAAGGTCGGAGAATGCTGCAGATAACTCCACGACGAATCAAGGAGGCGAAGAAGAGAAATTACCATCACAAGAAGTACAGACAAGTTGCCATCAACGAAGCTCGAGGCGATTGAGATCGCTGTCTCGGTGAGGTGCCAACCGCTCTCGAAGGCTAATGACGCTGATGATGCGATCGAGGCACGAAGGAATGCCCGGGAGTTAACACTGGGCGATGAAAGTGCAATCCATAGGGTTGAGACTCCAATGGATGCCATCTGTAGAAGACCCTAAGACAGCATGACACACTTTGTCGAAAGGGAGGACCAAGCCTCGCGCAGCAGAGAGACTGCTGGAGGTATTGAAGGCCCATGGGAGGTTGAGACTTCCCGGGGTAAAGAAGTTGAAGAAGATAACATCCCTCCTGCTATCATCGACCCATCTCGAGAAGGAGATCGCGCGCACTTCATGATTCCCGGGACAACCCGATGTCACTTTTCCTCGGGATCGGAAGGCGAAGAAGAAGCCGAGTCATCCCCATGACAAATCCAAAAGACTCACCGCGGATGTTCCAAGCACGAGCAAGTCGATCCCAAGACTACTCGTCAAACTTTTTAACTTTGATGATGAGCCACCATCGAAATCTCATCATCGTTCGATGACGCTCGATAAGGCCGAGGACCATCTCTTGAAATGGAAAAATCACCGAGACCAACGGGCTTTAAGACAAATGAGGCTCGGCAAGCCGGGTCACACCTCACAACAAGACCCGGCTCAACAAGAGACCACTGCGCAGCTCCTCAAGCTGCAGCAGGATCGATTCCCAAAAGAATCGCCCGCGCACCACTCATCATCGAATGATTCCGATTGGTGGTGATGAATCCTTCGTAGAGTCTTTTCCTTTTTCACCGGAAATACCGGAACTCCACGAAGAGTCGAAAACGAATAAGCACGCTATCACGGACCAGCTCTGTTTTTCACTCGAGCACCATTGTTCCAAATAGATTTTGATTTTGACGTTGTATGGCCATCACCGCAATGAAATCAATCAAAGTTCGAGAAGTGTTCAAAGCACTCTTTGCCGAGGTTGAACGGATGGAGAGGCATCGAGCCCCTTTGGACATGCGATCGGACAACGAGAGATGCCAACCTTACGGTGACTTGAGAGGCATCACGGTGAGGATAAGGGAATGGTGGCAACAGAAGAATCAATGCGTGTGGAACAAGTGAGATACTTGAACTTTGTTCAACAAGTCGGTGTGGAGAGTCGAAAATGCCGATGCAAAACGAAGAGAGAACACATTGAGCATATGCATGAAGCTCACACCGCTAAAATCAAGGCTGCTGCGTGAGCAAAATACAAATGATATACGATGTTTGGAAGAACACATGACTAGAAAATTCACCTTCTCATGGTTGAGATGAAGCGATTTCAATTGAGTCCAACGCTACTCGATCTGAATTCCGTCTTTGCTTACAACGCAGCAGACTTGAAGCGAACTCAACCATCGAAGACTCGACTTCATGCTTGCCCGGCATGTTCCCAGGGTTCCTCTATCCTTTGATGATGCCAAAAAGGGGAAGAGGAATACCTTAAAGCAAAGAAAATCAAGGTTTGAAAAGAAAGGAGCAGCGGTGAGAAGGGAAAATCACCGAGGAAATTTTGAAACAAAAGAAAGGAAAATCTGGCCGAGGGGAAGGATCAAAAGATATGACCTTGATGATTGCACAAACCCCTCAACGAGGGTCCTGTCACAAATGACATTATAAGCGAAAACTCCCAGTGACTCTACCACTCCAACACTCTGCTGTATCTATGGTGAGAAGAAAAAAAGCAATTGAAGCGGGGATGAAGGAAGTGGAAGGAAGAATGGATGCGAGTTATGAACATCTTGAAAGAACACGGAGGCATTCCAAAGCGAGACACGTACACGTATGCCATTTCGGATGTCGGGACAGAGCCACGATCGATTGACGAATTCAAAACGCTCGAATCAAGGATATTTTACAAATATGTCCATGGCTCAAGCTTGGGACTTGTCTTTGGGAAAAGGGTCTCACGTTATGTGAAGAAGGCCGACGACAGCAGAGACTTAAGAAATCACTCTGCTGGTCACTCTGCTAGTCACTCACCGGGGGAAGAAGACCCCAAGACAAAGATACGCCCAGGTAGGTAGAGGAAGAAGCGATGAGTGGAGGAAGAAGCTTGGACCTAGGCCTCGCGCCAAGAATATTGAATACGTAGATCCGGGGAAAGAAAGGAGGGATCTCTTTGGTGGGCTTGACCAAGTGGCAAATTTAAAAGTGGCTAAAACTAACGCCGAGTATGCAAAAAGATTAGAAGAAGAAAACGAGACAAACTCGGCTATGGCGGGAGAGACAGGAAAGATTAAGAAAAGATGAAGGCGCCGAGGAAGGCATATGAAAAGAAAAAGAAGGCAAATGACGAGAAAGAAGAGAAGAAGAGAAAAGAAGATCTTTGAACAAGATGAAAGAAGGAGACAATGAAGGAGATGAAGTGTTCTTTGTCAACCCTTCATGTATTTTATTATGTAAATACATACAATGTAAGTCTTCTCGTAATAAAGTTATAAATTCTTTACTTTGTTGTGTGAAGACAATTATATACTCGATACACCTTGTAAATTGTGTTAAGTACAAGAATGATATGATCAATAAAAAGATTGATTCGCACATACATTCTATGTCAATACACTATCTGTATGTATCTTTGTTATTTGCATCTTTGTATGGTTTAAGTTTTGGCATCATCAAAAAGGGGAAATTGTTAGGAATTTTATTGTTTAGATTTTGATGAATGCCATGTAAAACTTAGAATAGAAAGTTGGCACCCCAATTCTTGTTGTAAAATGCATTGTAATGAATAGAGCCGCCAAGCCGAGTTAAGTCGCCTACGCCCTAACATGCAAGAAGACAATCAAGATGAAGGAAAACTCTCTTCGAGACAAATGAGTATGGCAAAGAAGAGTAGACGGGAACTCTATCAAGAAGCAAACAGATGCAACAGTGGAGCATCGATCAAGTCAACTCAAGAAAAGCCAAGTCTCAAGTTGAAGTGACGGAAGAGTCATCCAATGATTGGAAGTTGACTCTAAGTCACCTGGGAAAGCAAGGAAATGCGGTCAAGTCGAGATAATCGTAAAAGAACCGTTGCACGAAAATCAAGAGATTTACTTAAACAAGTAATATCTCCATACCACCTTTCTTGGAGTGCTCGGTCCCGAAGCGTGCAAAAGGAATGAACCAATGGGAAGCACTACACCGTGTCGAACTCGAAAGGTGAAAGAACAATTCATACGAGGAAACGGCAATTCCAAGAATCGCAAGCCAACGATTTTGCAAAGTGACTTTCAAAAATAAGCCTATCTCTTCAACGGGCAAATTTTTGAAAGTTCACTATAAAAGGAGGAGTTTGTTTGAGATACGAGGATGACACACACGTGAGATATACAAGCACATTAGAAAAATGAAACATTCTCAATCCTCAAGCCCACATTACGAAGTACATCAATCCAACACTCACCCGTGAAGGAAAGAGAACTTCAATCGGTTGAAGAGGAAACTTTTGAAAACAAGGGGTCTACATTCCGGGAAGGATTGTAGAAAGGTTCAAGGTTGAACCAAGTCTTAAGCTTTTGGAGGGCTTCGTGATCAAATCCAAAGAGCTTGAGCAAGTGAGTCAGTAGTAACAAGGCAAAATTTACCGCCTGTGAAGAAGGCGAGTCGTTTAAGCCACCGAGTGATCAAGGCGTCTCCAGGATCGAGTCCCTAAGGATCAAGTCGGCTTGTTGTGATCAAGACTTGTATCCGGGATCACTACCACTTTGTAAACGATCATTACTTAGTGGATTCCTCCAGGAGTTGGAGAAGAGAGGAGTAGAAGAATTACCCCATCTTGAACCTCTATAAAAACTTTCTTTGTGTCATTTACATTTCAAAGATTTAAATTCCCGCACTTTTAATCGCTTATATCTGTGATAAATTTGCTATCCATTTGATAATTTATAAGTACTAAATCAAGCTCTAAAATCTTGCTTAAACAAACTTAAGGGTGTTAAGTCTTCCAAAAAAATAAAACCACAAATTGAGTTAAATTATAGCCAACAAATGAGTTACTCCATCAACGGCTCAAGTGAGTGCATTGAGAGATTAACTCTCTTTGAGCGACTAATTCGATCATCCATCAAGGACACAAAATGTGTAGAATCAACTCAGAGATTTAAAAGGACTAAATCGAAAATTTGGTAAGGTTTATTCAACCCCCCCTTCTAAACCTTACACTACACCCCTTGGGACCTACACATTCATTCAAATATCTTAGTATTCTCTTAGTTGCAATCATGTGGCTCTCCTTTGGTGCAGATTGAAATCTTGCACATACACCTACTGCAAAGGTGATGTCTGGCCTGCTGGCTGTTAAGTAGAGCAATGATCCAATGAGAGCTTTATATCTGGTTTGATCAACAGCCTTGCCAACTGCATCCTTGTCTTGACTGATGTGTTCATTGGTATTTTCACAGAAGACTTCTCTTCCATACCAAATTTCTTAATTAAATCTCTCGTGTATTTTGTTTGACTTATGAAGGTTCCATCCTTCAATTGCTTGACTTGAAGTCCTAGGAAGAAAGTCAGCTCTCCCATCATGTTCATCTCAAATTTGCCTTGCATGAGGTTTGAGAACTTATCACATAGCTCTTTATTTATGGATCCAAAAATGATGTCACCCCACATATATTTGAACAAGAAGTATACTCTCTCCATCTTGAATTCTGAAGAGTGTTCTGTCCACTTTGCCTTTGGTGAATCCATTGTCAGTTAGAAATTGAGACAATGTATCATACCATGCTCTTGGTGCCTGTTTCAAACCATATAATGCTTTCTTGAGCTTGTACACCTTATCTCCAATAGTCTTCTGCTCAAAACCTGGAGGTTGTTCAACATAGACTTCTTCCTCTAACAGTCCATTTAGAAATGCACTCTTCACATCCATTTGATACATAGTGAAGTTCTTATGTGCAGCATAGGCAAGAAACATCCTTATTGCTTCCAATCTTGCAACAGGAGCAAAGGTTTCATTAAAATCTATACCCTCTTCTAGGCAATACCCTTTGGCTACCAATCTTAGTTTGTTTCTCACCACAGATTCCTCCTCATTCATCTTGTTTTTAAAAACCCATTTTGTGCTAATAACATTTTGATGGGTTGGCCTCTGCACCAATTCCCATACCTTGTTTCTTTCAAATTGATTCAGCTCTTCTTGCATGGCTTGAACCCAATGTGTGTCATCCAATGCTTGAGACACGTCTTTTGGCTCTATTTGGGAAATAAAACAAGTAACACGGCTTCATGTTGTGCTCTGGATCTGGTTCTTATGCCATCTCTTACATCTCCAATTACTAACTCTGGTGGATGGTCTCTCAGCCATCTCACATCAGGTTGGAGCAAGTCACTTGGATTCAAATTCTCGCACTAAGTTGTCTTGAACAGCTCTTTCATCTTCATTTAGCTGTAGAATTTCCAGCTGTCTTTGAGATTAAGCTATTTCATCTTCATCTGTGTTGATTGCTCTTATTTCAACTTCAACATAAGGACTATTCTGCATAGTTGGCTAATTCATCTTGTCAGTTAACTCTTCAATGTCTTCTCCATTCACAATAGGTTCATCAAAAACCACATGTATAGACTCTTCTGTGACCATAGTCCTCTTGTTCAACACTCTATAGGCTTTTCTCTCAGCTGAGTATCCCAAAAAGATACCTTCATCAGCTTTAGCATCAAAAGCCTTCAAATTATCCTTGCCATTGTTATGGATGAAACATTTACATCCAAATACCCTGAAGTACCAAACATTTGGCTTTCTCCCTCTCCAAATCTCATAGGGAGTCTTGGTTAAATGCCTATTAATCATGCATCTATTTTGAGTATAGCATGCTGTGTTAATGGCTTCAGCCCAAAATCTCTTAGGCAATCCAGCTTCAGCTAACGTGGTCCTTGAAGCTTCCTTGAGAGTTATGTTCCTACTTTCAGCTACTCTATTTTGTTGTGGAGTTCTTGCTGCAGATAACTCATGAGCAATACCATTTTCAACACAATACTAAGTAATTATTCCATTGAGAAACTCAGTTCCTCTATCAGAGCTTATTTTTATAATGGTCTGGCTCTTTTCATTTTGAACTCTTTTCATCAGCTGAGGTAACTTCTGCAAAGTTTCCTTCTTTTTGAACATGAACATTGTCCATGTATATCTTGAATACTCGTCTACCACCACTAAGGTGTATTTCTTTCCACTTATGCTGGCTGGTTCAACTGGACCAAATAGATCCATATGCAATAGATGTAATATCCTTGTTGAAGAAGGACTTAGCTTGTCCTTAAATGAAGATTTTATCTGCTTTCCCATCTGGTATGCATCACATACGCTTTCTTTCTTGTACACTGAGTCTGGCAATCCTTCTACAAGATGACTCCTTGCAAGCTTGTTGATTGTCTTGAAGTTCAGATGACTCAGCTTTTTGTGCCACGGACAACTTGATTCGGCTATGCTCTTTGCTAACAGACAAGTGCTTGGTGTGGTAGTAGACCAATCTAACACATACATATTTTTCTGTCTTGATCCTTGCAGCACTATTTCATTTGATTCAACATCTTTGATCTGGCACACTCCCATATTGAATCCAGCATTGTAGCCATTGTCACAGAGTTGGCTGATGCTTAGCAGGTTGAAGTTGAGACCTTCAACATAAGCAACATATGTGATTTTCAATCCATTCTTCTTGATAGATCCTGTGCATTTGATTTCCCCTGGAGCTTCATTTCCTCCAAATAAGACTTTTGCACCTCTAATCTCCTTGAATCTTGACAGTTTTTCTTGTTTCTGTCATATGTCCGGAAACGACCACTATCCATGTACCAGGTTCCTTGGCACTCAGCTATTCCTTGAACCTCATCTTTTTGGTCTGGTTGAGCTTGTTCTTTAGCCATAAGGCAGATCATGGCTTCCTCTTCAGAATCACTTGAGTAGTCAGCTTCACTACTCTCTTAGTCTTCTGCTTCTTTAGACTTAGCTGTCTCAGTAGTCTCAGCAGCCAACATGGCTTTCTTCTTTTCCTGTCTTCTTTCTCTAAAGAATTTTCTTTCTTCTTCATTCCTATATTTGTTGACTGGTGGATAGGAACAATAAACTGCAAAATGTTTTGGTTGTCTGCAGTTCCAACACAGGTTCTCAGCTCTTTGATCAGCTCTTTCGATTCTTGGATTATCAGCTTTTTGATATTCTACCCTTTGATGCTCAGCTCTCTTGGGTGGCCTCTCTTCCCTTGATTTAGTGGGACCTGAATGTCTTCTGGAGGTTTCACCCTTATTTCTTTTATAGTTCTTATTGGAGAACTTGTTGAATCTTTTAACCATTAAGAATCTCCTCTTGGTCTATGGTTTCCTTTGGTTCAGCTCTTATTCCATCCTTGACTACCAGTGCAGCTGTCTTGGGTACAACTGTTTCCTCTTGCTCTTTTCTTCTCAACTCAAACTCGTAGGCTTTGAGGTCTGAGAATAGCTCATGGTTAGATGTTTTTGAGATATCCATGGAGTGTCTCAGGGCCATAGTCTTCATTTCCCATTCAGCTGGAAGGCTCCTCAAGATCTTTATACACATTTCTTTTTGTGTGTATTCCTTTCCAAGAGCTGAAAGCTCATTTGTGATCTCAGTGAATCTGGCATCTAGCTGGTCCATATATTCACCTACAAATATTTTAAAATTTTCAAATTTTTGAACAGCAACATATAATTTATTTTCTTTAATTTGCTATGATCCTTCACAAATTAAAGTTAGTTTATTCCAGATTTCTTTTGTTGTTTTGCAGGATTTGACTTTATTGAATATTGCTTTGTCCAAAGTCTTGTAAAGTATGTCCTTGGCCACATTGTCCAAGTTGTATCTCTTCATATCATCATTAGTCCACTCAATCCTTGGCTTTTCAACCATGGCTGGTCTTTCTTCAGCAGCAGCTTCTTCTCCTTCAGCTGCAGCTGCTCTTCTTACAGTCGTGTTCACATTCAATATTTGCAGTGGCCCATCCTCTATCACAAGCCACATTTCATCATGTAAAGCAGATACATGAGCCTGCATACGAATTTTCCAATCATCAAATTCTTCCACAGTGAACATAGGAATGTGTATCAAATTTGCTTCCATGATAATAACTTTGCTAAAAATGAAAGATTTTGAAAATGCAAGTGTTTAAAACCTTTTTGAAAACATAAAGATCAAGTTCAGTAACCAGTGCAGAAGGCTTAATGAACCAACCACTCTGATACCATTTGTAGGTCCCAAGGGGTGTGAGTAAGGTTTAGAAGGGGGGTTGAATAAACCTTACCAACTTTTTGATTTTAGTCCTTTTAAAACTATTACAGAGTTAGCTCAAACAGCTATGTCCTTGAGGGACAACTAAGTTGGTTATTTAGCTAATTTAGCCACTCAACAGACTCGATAGAGCTGTTGATAGAATAACTCGGTTGTTTAACCTGAACTTTAACTTGGTTGTGTTGGTTTTATCAGCGGAAGACTTGACACTCTTTGAATTGTTTTAAGTTTGTTTTAACACATGATTTTAGCACTTGGTTATTAATCAGTTTGATAGCAACATATGAGTTTATCAGCAGATATGATGTAAGCCACTCAACATATGAGTTAGCCACTCAACATACTTGAGAATATTTCAGGTTAATAGCTTGAATAATGCTTGCTTGTTCATGGTTCAGGTAACATTTTCTCAATGAGTTTCCTCAGCCTTTTATAATGAACTTTCGAAATTTTGCCCGTTGAAGAGATAGGCTAATTTTAAAAGTCACTTGCGTTCGTTGGCTTGTCTTGTTACAGTCCTTGATGTTGACATTTCCTCGTATTTAATGTTTTGCAGCATTGCAGCGTTTCTGACACTTGGTGCAGTGCATCCCATTGGTTTGTTCCTTTTGCACACAACTGGAACTAACACTTTATCTCTGACAACTTTAACATGTT
Source organism: Rehmannia glutinosa (assembly GCA_016081115.2). Lineage (NCBI taxonomy): Eukaryota > Viridiplantae > Streptophyta > Magnoliopsida > Lamiales > Orobanchaceae > Rehmannia > Rehmannia glutinosa. The sequence goes on along the minus strand of JABTTQ020002393.1, from coordinate 20,253 downwards.
ACCATTCTGAGTAACATTCTTGACTTTCATCAACGGATCTCATTCAGTTATCTTGACTTGATTGCATTCGTTTATTCCCCAGGTGACTTGAGTTAGCTTCCAATCTTTGGATGACTCATCTGTCACTACAACTTGAGACTTGCCTTCTTGAGTTGACTTGACTAACTATCCATACAACTGATTCACAGTTGATACACCTTCAGTCGAGTTCTTGATTCTCCTTCTTTGCCATACTCAGCTGTCTCGCAGCGGAGTCTTCACTTTAGTCTTCAGTTGACTTCTTGTATTTCTAGGCGTAGCTGACTTGACTCAGCTTTTCAGCCCTATCTATTACAATGTTAATTACCAGGAAAATGGGGTGCCAACTTTCTAGTTTAAGTTTTACGTGGTATCATCAAAATCTACAAGATAAATTTTCTAACACTTTATGATATGTCTTGCCACAAATATAAATATGCGACTATATTACTACACATATAGCTTAATTAATTATAGATACAATTAGGCTCTGTATATTACAATGATAAATTGATCTTGCAAATCACAATTGATGTAGATATATGGATGTATCAATGTAAGTCCAAGCGGCTATGATAATCTAGAGGGGGGATGAATAGATTATCCCCATCTTTTCGATTATGTCCTCTTTTTTGAAACAAATAAGCCAAGACAATAATAAAGATGCGGGAAGTAAACAACACGCATCGATTTATAGAGGTTCAACCCACCTAGGGCATAATCCTCTACCACCTCAGTATATCCGGGATGGATTTCAAAAAGAAAAAAGATTTTATTAATTACGTTACAACATCACCTTGAAGAGCACCACACTCTTCCCCAACACCACCTTTGAGATTACCACAATCTCTCTTGAAGACTACCACAACCTTCCTTCAACGACACCTTGTGAATATCACCACAATCTTTAATCTTGAAGAACACCAAATTCTTCAAACACCTAAAGAGCACCACACTCTTGAAACACCTATCACCTAGATCACCCAAGTGTATTCTTTCCACAAGAATACTCACAAGGATGTCTTGTGTTGAATGATTGACCAAAAATCAAGATTACAACTCAATAATGAATATTACAATTTCAGTGCAAGTGTAATCAAGAATAAAAAGCCTAGACCTCAAGATTGTGCAAGTGCAAGAACTTAGGCTTATGACAACAAGAATGTAAAATATGAAAGCTTGGAGAATTTGCAGATTTTTCTTATTGTTTTGATTGCTTGTGTTGTACTATCTTGTGACTTCAAATCATCCTCTATTTATAGGAGAGTCTTCACAAATATAGGCTCCTCCTTCTTCACTTTTGTCTACAAAAAGAGGATCACAAGATGTAGAAATATTGTACAAAAATGAAAAGTAAATCTGCTGATAAGGATGTCCAACAGTTCAAATTTTGTTGTCAAAAGATTACACAGCGCGACCGGTCGTTCTATAGAAAATTTCGAACGTTGAATGAAATTAGTGCGATCCAGGTACAGTTCGGAGGAGGGTCCGACCGGTTGGAGGGGGGTTCGACCGGTCGGCCCTACCCTTGACCGGTCACCCTCCCTCTTTTTTTCACAGAAATGCTTTCTGTTTCATTTTGTGTGTTCTCCAGGTACCGGTCGACCTCCAACTTGAAATGTTATCCGATTTTTGTTAAAAATAAACTTCAAGAAATACTCCAAAAAATTAGTAAAAAACATTTTAAATCAATTGGGAGTATTTGGACAATAATTATAAACATTGTTATGGTGTAAAAACCAATTAACACAAAATCATCAAAAGTGCTGTCCAATTTTTATCGAATAATAAACTCTAAGAAATACTCTAAAAATTAGTAAAAACATTTTAAATCATTTAGGAGTATTTGGACAACAATTATAAACATTGTTTTGGTGTAAAAATCAATTAACAAAATCATCAAAAGTGTTGTCCAATTTTTATCTAATAATAAACTCTAAGAAATACTCCAAAAATTAGTAAAAACATTTTAAATCATTTAGGAGTATTTGGACAACAATTATAAACATTGTTTTGGTATAAAAACTCATTTAAACAAAATCATCAAAATCTTGATAAAGACTTTTATCTAACAAACTCCCCTTTTTTTATGATTACAAACCAAAACAATTTTAGAAGATCGATTTTAAAACAAAACACATTTTCCGGTATACATCAATCCATTACAAGCAACATTTACCATAAGTGAAACACACAAGAGTAGGAGCAAAGATTTTTCAAAAAATATTTTGCACAAGCTCCCCCTATCAATATGCACATCAAGAACAAGATAGAAGCAAATAATTAAAAGCTAAAAGCTTAGCTTTTACAACTTAAGCTTGAATTTCATGAGCTTATAAGCTCCCCCTGTCATAAGACATCATTAGTCAATCATAAAAGTCCATAATTCATCAAATGGAATAAGTATCATTCACAGCTTTTGGCTTTTAAGAGCCTTAGCTTATAGTTTTTCTTGCAAGCTTATTTTCGCTTCTTTGAGCATATGAGCGTTTTTCCTGTTTCTCCCCCTTTGGAATCATCAAAAAGAGTGTTAGCACGATAAAAACATCATACAATTATATCAAAGTGCGCAATTTAATCGATTTATCGAGCGTTTTGAAAATTTAAGCTTAAATTCCAAATAAAGGGAAAAGTTGCTCATTTGAATGATAAAACATGATCTCTATAAACTTATAAGACTTTTCTAATAAAGAGAATCATGTAGGTGATGAATTTTTCATAGAAACATTTTGTCGAACACTTGGCGTGCGTCGAATAAAACAAGTGATATATATCGTCTTTGTAATTTGTTTAAGCCAAAAAAAATTCATCACCAATTGCAATATAACAACATTCATCCAACAACAATCATCATATACAACATACTAATACAAGAATTTCATCAAAATAGCAAGATACAAGCACATTCTCAAGGGTTCAACCCAATTGAGATTAAAAGGATAAATTCTTACCAATTAATTGGAGAAGTCGGATGATATGGATGAAATAGAAGTTACATAAACTCAAAAATATTGATTTTATAAGAAGAAAATCATTTTGGTGAATTTAGAGTGAAAAATACGAAGGGGACGAAAATAGGATGAAAGAACCAAAAAAGGCTAAGTCTAGAAAACAAAATCGATTTTAACCAAAATTTTGATGTGGGCGACCGGTTGGAGGCTGGGGCGACCGGTCGGAGGCTTGGGCGACCGGTCGGAGGCTTGGGCGACCGGTCGGCCTCAGCCTAGTCAGTCCACTGTCCATTTTGTTTTTGCAAAATCCAAAGTTTAAACCAAAAATCCGATTTTTCGCCCCTACGTTTTAAAAACATGCAAATTGCAAACATAGACCTCATTCAATATACATTATGTCATAATTAAGCTCGAAATGAGGTAAAAGACTCAGTGGTAAATGAACAAATGTCCGCGAGTTATCTTTGAGATGGAATTAAACACATCTCAAATTTTTGTTTAAGAAACGCAATCCCTTATAATAATATTGAATCTCAATATGTTTAGTTCGATTATGACGAACCATATTTTGAGAAATTGTAATCGCTGGACTTGTTATCCCGAAGAATATGAACGTTTTAAAATTTTGGATATACAAGCCATAAGAAGAAGTGCCTTTCAAATATTTGAAAATTTCTTTTAACGGCATTTTAATGAGATTCGTTGAGATAGTTTTGAAGTCGAGCATATAGACATAAGGCATAAAAAATGTCGAGTCTTAAAGAAATAATAAACGTAGATAAATATACCTCGAATTGTTTGTTAACCAATATGCGTTCCTCAACCTTTGTCAATCTTTACATTGGTTGCCATAGAGGTTGAGATGGTTCTTCCTTCTTCAATGCCTAATTTCTTCAAAGGTTCTATTGTATACTTTGATTGTGAAATATAACCATCTTCCTGGCATTGTTTAACTTGAAGTCCAAGGAAGAAGTTTGTGCTCCCCCATCATGATCATCTTAAATACACCTTGCATCAACTTAGAAAACATCTTGTACAAAAATTCATTAGTATCACGAATAATATTCTCATCAATTTGCACAAGTAAGCACTCTTGCCCTTTTTCGAAAAACAAAGAGAGTAGATCAACTTTACCTCTTGTAAAATCATTTTGCAAAAAAATAGTTAAGTTTATCACATCAAACACGGGATGTTTGTTTTAAACCAAACAAGGCCTTTTATAAAAATCACTTGGCCTAGAAAAATTTCAAACCCCGGTTGTTTTTCATAGAATTCTTTTAGAATAAAACCATTTAGAAAAGTGGATTTAACATCCATTTGGTAAAGCTTGAAATTTTCTTAAAGCAAGAATAGGCAAGTAGAATGCGAATAGCTTCAAAAACATGCTACGGATGCAAATGTTTCGTCAAAATCAATTACCTTCTTCTTGACATTACCTTTGAGCTATTAACCTCCCCTTGGTCATCAAACTTGTTCCAAAGTATCAAATAATTTATGCAAAATCTTAACAAGATATCTTTGCACAAGAGCATAGTAATATTGAATAATAGAGATACAATAACAAGTAACACATACTATGCTTTCAAACAAATCATCAAGAGTTTCATAAAACATGTAAGTTCAAATAAGCTTATAGAAAGCTATATAAGGTCTCTTTTGAAATTTGAAAAATTCAAGAGCATATAGTTGAGACCTCATTTAAAAGAAGCATTTGAACAATAGTTTTGACAAGAATGAATATGAGAAATCAAATGCATAATTTTGAGATAAGGATGAAAATCAAATGTTTTTATCAAAACAAATTACAATCCTTTATAAAACTCGGATAAAACAAGCTTTATCGAATAGTGCCTTTCAACAATCAAAAAAATCCTTTTAATGGCACTTGTATGAAATACTTTGAAATATCTTGAAAAATAAGCTCATAGGCATATGGCAAAAACATATATCGGGTCTAAGAGAAAAATAACAATGGTGAGCGTACCTCAATATCTTAATCATTTCTTGATGGATTATGAGAAGATAGCCAATGAACAAGAGATATAAATTCTACACAATTCTTAAACAGGTTTTGCACAAAACAACATGATACAAGTATAGGATAAAAACAATATGCGTCACAAGTATGATTATGCCATAAGCATTCATAGGAGATTATAAAACTTTAGTCTAAGTAAATGCACAAGAGTTTTAAAAACATCATGCAAGGTCTCCTTTTCAAAAGATCTTAAAAACACAAATATTTATTGAAGACCTTTATTTTAAAAAAAAATATTTGAAAACTTATTTTACAATTAAGGCACAAATAAAAACATGCATAATAATAAAATAAAATGCACATATAAATAGGGAGATATGGTTTACCAATTACGCCATTTCCATGGGTTGTGTCTTTCCCATTGTTGATTATATTTTCCCCTTTGAAAATCATCTTGTTGATGATAGCTCCTCCAATTGCTCCATTTCCAAGGATTATGTCCTTCCCATTGTTGATAATGTATTTCTCTTGGAAATTCATTGTGGTGGTGTCTTCTCCTTTGATTAAATGAGACGGTCATTTGATGTATTCTTGGCGGCATAAATTTTCCTTGATTATTATTCCGCCGGGAACCTAATATGACATCGTTTTGTGGTACCCTCAAGTGTTTGGGTCCTTTGGGATTAGCTTTGAGACTTTTAGGTCTCCAACAATAATTAGAGCTATTTCTAGCCCGACAAGTATTTACCGTATGACCCTTTTTACCACAATAGAAGCATGTAATAATTCTAGAAGTGTAATGACCAACATGCTTAGAGACTTGATTATTTTTCATATGATTAACAACATTTGGCTTATGATCCAGTCCTTTATCACAATTATGAATATCAATAATATTGGACATTTTATTGGTACTCAAGTTGAATTTTGATAAATCCTTTTTCATGCAATTAATATCCTCAACAAGAGTACTATTTCTTTTTCAAGGTTTCTAACCTTATCAAGTGTGGTGGTGTGAGCACATGATAGTGATTCATAGGAAGTAAATAAACTATCCTTATCATTTTTCAAAACATTGAATTCTTTTTTCAAATTTTTGTATTTAACAAGCAAGCTTTGGAATTCATTTTGAAGTTCATCATAATCATTAAGCAAATCACTATAATCATTTTGTAATCCATTATCATAAGAAGTAGAAGGTTTAGAACTTACCTCATTTTCTTCGAAGACCATAAGACAACGTTCGTTTTCATCGTCGTCGGAAGTTGTAGGAAGCTCATCCCATGTTATTGGGTTTGAAGTTGTACCCATTTGAGAAGTAGATGCTTTTGTGTGACTCCTTTCATTTGCATATACTTCTTCTAATTTTCTCCATACTTCATGTGCCGATTTAATTCCTACAATATGATCATATTCCAAAATCGTAAGTGAACAATACAAAATATTAAGAGCTTTACCTTTTAAGGAGATGATTTTCTTTTCTTCATCATTGAGCTCCATGAGGACTTTGGAGGTGTGAGGTGTGTCTTTCATCGGAATAGATTCTCCACTGACGATCGTGTTCCAAATATTGAACCCGCAACCTTTTAGATAGCATTCCATTCTTTCTTTCCAAAATGTAAAATTTTTGGAATCAAATAGTGGTGGCTTGGTGGTGGAGGTGTCGGTAAGGTAGACTTCATTCGTAGCTGATGATCGTTCCTCTTTACTCGCGATGTGGAACGAGCTTGCCAAATAGTTTGGCTTTGATACCACTTGTAAGTCCAAACGGCTACGATAATCTTGAGGGGGGTGAATAGATTATCCCCATCTTTTCGATTATGCCCTCTTTTTCGAAACAAATAAGCCAAGAGAATAATAAATGTGTGGGATGTAAACAACACGCGTCGATTTATAGAGGTTCAACCCACCTAGGGCCTAATCCTCTACCACCCCAGTATATCCGGGATGGATTTCAAAAAGAAAAAAGATTTTATTAATTACCAAAATTAATACAACACCTTACAACATCACCTTGAAGAGCACCACACTCTTCTTCAACACCACCTTTGAGATTACCACAATCTCTCTTGAAGATTACCACAACCTTCCTTCAACGGCACCTTGTGAAGATCACCACAATCTTCAATCTGGAAGAACACCAAATTCTTCAAACACCTCAAGAGCACCACACTCTTGAAACATCTATCACCTAGATCACCCACGTGTATTCTTTCCACAAGAATACTCACAAGGATGTCTTGTGTTGAATGATTGACCAAAAATCAAGATTACAACTCAATAATGAATATTACAATTTGAGTGCAAGTGTAATCAAGAATAAAAAGCCTAGACCTCAAGATTGTGCAAGTGCAAGAACTTAGGCTTATTACAACAAGAATGTAAAATATGAAAGCTTGGAGAATTTGCAGATTTTTCTTGTTGTTATGATTGCTTGTGTTGTACTATCTTGTGACTTCAAATCATCCTCTATTTATAGGAGAGCCTTCACAAACATACGCTCATCCTTCTTCATTTTTGTCTACAAAAAGAGGATCACAAGATGTATAAATATTGTACAAAAATGAAAAGTAAATCTGCTGATAAGGATGTCCAACGGTTCAAATTTTGCTGTCAAAAGATTACACAGCGCGACCCGGTCGTTCTATAGAAAATTTCGAACGTTGAATGAAATTAGTGCGATCCAGGTACAGTTTGGAGGGGGGTCCGACCGGTTGGAGGGGCGTCCGACTTGTCGGCCCTACCCTTGACCGGTCACCCTCCCTCTTTTTTTCACAGAAATGCTTTCTGTTTCATTTTGTGCATTCTCCAGGTACCGGTCGATCGTTTGCTCGACCGGTCAACCTCCAACTTGAAATGTTGTCCGATTTTTGTTAAAAATAAACTTCAAGAAATACTCCAAAAAATTAGTAAAAAATATTTTAAATCAATTGGGAGTATTTGGACAACAATTATAAACATTGTTTTGGTGTAAAAACCAATTAACACAAATCATCAAAAGTGTTGTCCAATTTTTATCGAATAATAAACTCTAAGAAATACTCAAAAAATTAGTAAAAAAACATTTTAAATCAATTGGGAGTATTTGATTAGCAATTATAAACATTGTTTTGGTGTAAAAACCAATTAACACAAAATCATCAAAAGTGTTGTCCAATTTTTATCGAATAATAAACTCTAAGAAATACTCCAAAAATTAGTAAAAATATTTTTAATCATTTAGGAGTATTTGGGCAACAATTATAAACATTATTTTGGTGTAAAAACCAATTAACACAAAATCATCAAAAGTGTTGTCCAATTTTTATCGAATAATAAACTCTAAGAAATACTCCAAATATTAGTAAAAACATTTAAATCATTTAGGAGTATTTGGACAATATTTATATACATTGTTTTGGTATAAAAACTCATTTAAACAGAATCATCAAAATCTTGATAAAAACTTTTATTTAACAATCAATGGACTTGAAGATCTAAATTGCTATTCTAGGCTGTCAACTTATAGCACACAACATTGAACATTAATTCAAAAGTTCACATGAAGTAGCAAAAAGTGGGAGTGATTAAGTTTTGTCAACTGTAAAGAATAATGCTCTCCAAGTCTTATTGCTAGTTTTTAACTAAATTTGAGCACATTATTTCACTCGATAAAAGGTTCAGCTCGAGCTCGACTTGTTCAGTTAAAATCTAATAAAATATGTGTAAAAATATCAAGCTAGATACTCGAGCTCGATTTATGTTCGACTTGACTAAAGCTCATTCGCGTTCGGCTCAATTAATAATCAAACAAATTCATGTTGGAAAATTGAATGGAAATTTTGCAATTGCCATAATTTCTTGGATCCATTTTGAAGAAAATATTAAACTCCAATGGTGTTTAATTTTGTAACACCTAAAACTCCCAACTCATGGAGTAGTGGGAGAGTGATGACACTTGAAACTCCCAACTTATGGAGTAGTGGAGAGTGATGACACTTGAAATTCCCAAATCATGGAGGAGTGGAAAGTGAATGCCCCAAGTCATGGGGTAGTGGAGAGTTAGTATGGGTTGATCTTGAAGCCTATAAAAGGTGGTTCAATTTTTCACAATCAACACACAACACAACTCCTACACTTGCATAACATATTCCTTGCATATTGCTCCTGTGTTGCCTTGGCTTCCAATTGCATTTTGGTGGTGATTTCCAATCATAATATTCACTTCGCCGGGTATAAGGTAATCCGATTTTCCCGTCTTATCTTGGGAAACAGACGTCCAGAATAGGGAACGAATTAATCTATTTTAAGGATAGTGTGTTGAACACACGATTCGGGCTAATTTTATATTGTGCTTATGTAATTTAGTTTATTACAAATTTCGATTTATGTTCTGTAATTTGTAATTCCAATTTTCATTGTGTAATCCAAACTGTACTAGAAATATACTTCTCATTTTATAACAAACTTAAAACAGGGTCTTTTTTCTAAAGTTCTTGTACAGTTTGTATATTGGCATATATCAACAATTTTTTTTTTTTTTTGTATATTTGTCTAAGGTTGAAAATTTCAGATTATTAATTATAGTTTATCATTTATGTACTATTAATAATCCATGTAATCAACACCTTAGTTAGAATCGATTTCTGTTGCTAATTCATATAGTTAAATGCTTTTCTAGATGTTAACATTTGGCAGTTAAAATCATTAGCATCCGTTCTGATCGGCAATTGCAGTTTAATATTTTTTTTTTGGCAATTGTAATTTTGGATGTTATAATACAGTGCATCAATGTTTATCAACTTGTATTTTGTTTCTAATGTTGACGTCATCTCAAATGATTAGACACGAAACAACATCTTATTTACCTCAACAGAATGGCATTGCAGAACAGAAAAAACGTACACTTAAAAAAATGATGAATGCCATGTTATTAAATTCTGGTTTGTCTCAGAACATGTGGGGGAAGCTGTCTTGATAGCTAATTACCTTTTAAATAAGGTGCCCTGTAAGAAATTAGACAAAAGCCCTTCTGAGTTGTGGCATGAAAGAATGCCATCTTACAAATACTTACGAGTATAGGGGTGTCTTGCTAAGGTTGCTATACCTACACCAAATAAGGTTAAGGTAGGTCCCAAAACTGTTGACTGCATATTTATTGGATATGCACATAACAATGTTGCTTATCGGTTTCTTGTGCATGAATCTAAAGTTGAAGATATACACAAGAACACGATAATTGAATCGAGAAATGACTCGTTCTTTGAAAATGTATTTCCGTGCAGATCGAGAGAAGAAGCAAGTTCTTCTAAACGGATACATGATTCAATAGAAAAAGAGCAAGGAAATAAAGAAGAAGAGGTAGAACTTAGACGCAGCAAATGAGCTAGGATAGAAAAATCTTTTGGTCCAGATTTTCTAACTTACATGTTGGAAAGTGAACCTCAAAGCTACATAGAAGCTATAACTTCTTCTAAAGGACCATTATGGAAAGAGGCCATAAAAAGTGAAATTGATTCCATCTTGCAAAACCATAGCTGGTGTTCGCCTTATTTTTAGCTTCACCGCAAGTGTACGGTGTAGTTTATAGAATAGGGTAAGCAAGGTCGTATCCACGGAGACTAATAAATTTATGCGCTAAGTATTGAACCAAGATAATCTTATTTTTATTTAGACGATCGAAATTTGATGATTGTTGTATTGAGATTAAGACAATTTAAATCACTAAAACACAAGATTAAGATAATACAAATGATAGAAGTATCAAGATAATGAAATGGATTTCCAAGTTAAGGTTTCGATTAATAACCCTCTTGTTGTCCGGTTTAATCAAGCCATGTTATTAACAATATTCCTATAAGACGATCACAAAGCTATTTTATCCTCCCTCTCGAGATGCATATAAAACGTAGATTGAAATACTTATGCTAGCATCTCTACTCAACATGAAGCATTCAACTCCCAAAAGTTTAAAAGATCAAATGTCCTCACAAATATTTACAAACCTCTCGATTCATGCAAATATTTGTGTCGAGTATTCAAGATCTAATATTGAAACTCATCTCTCGAATTATGAATCAATATATCAAACAAGTTAAATCATTGATCGAGTGATAAAACAAGAATAAGCTCAAAATACTCAAATAGGCTTCAAGATAATAACTTCAACTAAGATTAAAACATCCAACAAGAGTTCATTAATCTACTTCCAAAACCCGAAAATCTCTAGAGTTTAGCTACTCATGATTAAACAACTTATAAACAAAGTGTTCAAAGCCATTACAAATGAAGATGAAAGATTGAAACTAAAAGAGAAGCAAGAAAAACTTAGGAACGTCGACAATCTCTCGATATATCTCCGTTCTTCAAGCTCCGATGCAACCCGATTGTCTCCTTGACATCTCTTTCCAATAGTTGACCCTTGTCTTGTGTTGTAGATCCCAAAAATGCCAGAATATTCTTGTGTGCGCCCCCCAAAAAGCCTTTTTATACTCACCATCAAGTTTAGGGCTTAATGTCAGTTATGGGATTCAGCAGCAGACGCCTTGGTGGTGGTGTGTCGAGCACGGGTTACCCGTGCGCCACCTTGCTGGAACAATCCAAGTCTCTGTAGAGCGCACGGGTGGTGCGTCGAAGCACGGCCTACCCGTGCGCCACCCCGGTGAGCTCATTCATCCTCTGTAGGATGCACGGGTCATGCGTCGATGCATGGGCTACCCGTGCGCCATGCTGCAGCTCCAATTATCTTTATATAGGGGTGCACGGGTGGTGTCTGAGGCACGCCCAACCCGTGTGCCCCCTGTCTTTTCCGTAGACGCTCAACTTTCGCTCTTTTTGGCTTCGATTTTCGTGTATTCACTCAATTCTCCGTGTTTCCACTTTGCTATCCTCGTATTCGTATTCAATTTGCTTCAAATATCATGAAATTCCTACAAAATAAGCAAGGTGTAATATCTTTTCCACAAGGAGTGAATATGTAACATTTAACTCGAGTATGTGCATGTTTACCCATCATTATAGCCAGAAATACGCCTCAAAATACATGCAAAATTCACACCTATCAAAATCCCCCAAACTTACACCGTTGACCGTCCCGATCAACAATTTTTTGAAAACACGATAAATCACAAGAGGGAGATAAGAATAAAAGCGCACACAACGGAACCAAAAATAAATTCATATTGTTCATCATGAATGTCGAGCAACAGACCAATCAGGCCTCAAATATCTGATCAAAGAACACGCCTCAAGTAAAACAAAGTGAAATGCTCTGAATTCCAACTCTCAAAGTTAAGTGTATATTCTCATCTCACGAGGATATAGGACATGTTTACGCTTAAATCAGTTCGATGTCGCAAAATTACCATAGGCTTGCAATTCGTCTCATATCTCCGCCACTAGAGTGTATGCAATTTGTGAATCAAAAAGGACTTTCTCATTTGGTTGTAATGAAGGTTCTTTGGTTTGGGTAGGAAATTTTGGATAAAGTGACTCAAACTCGAGTATATAGACCGATGAGTATATCAAACATTTTCATTACAATCCCATATGCTACTCCAATCATTCCTCATTTTTATCAACTTTATTTATCTCCATTTTCTTTCTTTCTTTTGAGAATCGCCTCAAATCACAATCCTTCGCCCCCCAAGTTTATCAACTTTTCAATTTTTTTCATTTGTGCATTTTCAACACTTCTTTTTCAACTCATTTCCTTCCTCTTTTGTTCCATTTAACCAAGTATGCCCACTTATCCTACTTTTCAATTCCCACCCATTTATCCTCATTCATTCCTTTACTCAACGCTATACATTCGAGTTTAAGGTGATGGATATATTAAGATCAAGGGTTAAATTTTTGTGGTTATCAAAGAAATAGGCTATAGGCTCAACTTGGCTAACTAGGAATTTCAACATCTTTAGGTAGGTAAAAGGCTTGAAAGGCTAGCAAAGATGGCCTTTAATCACATTCACAATTCGCATACAACATGTGGCCTTGACAGAGATACCCAAGCAAGTTCTAGAATTTTAGCAACATGAATGATACACTCAAATTACAACAAGACTGCACAAGATACAAGCAGTAAAGGCTCAAAAGCTCACAGGCTTGCAATTATGTAATTCAAAGCATCAAACCAAGTTTTCCATATCAACATGCTCAATGTCATCTATTCAAGGCTCAATCAACTCATAACCAACATCCAATCCCAACAATATGAATTTTCAATCAACACACAGACAACAAGTTGCAACGTGCCCGGTCAACTCACTCTCTAACCACTACGAAAGCAATAGACGTGCTAAAGCTATAAACGTGCTCTAATGCAAATGCAACCTAGAATGCTCTAATGCAACTATATGAAAACACAAAATGCATGAATATTTTGTTTTTTTGTATCCACACTTTTCATATATTAAAATACTATCTCTCCCCCCAAACTTGAATGAAATTATAGTGTCCTAAGGGGAAAATAGAATTTCAATAACGAAAAGTGGGGATATACCTGAATCACTGCGTTGGCGGCGGTGGGAAGTGGCCTTGAGAAATATGCCACATTTGTAGCTGTTGGAGCACTTGCCACGTCTCCTCGGAACGCCGATCATATCGCTCACTGAACGCGAGAAAATCAGCCCTATGTTGCCTCAAATCCTCTCCTTGCCGCCTCAACTCCTCTCCTTGCCGACGCAAGTCCTCCCCAAACGCATATAACATGTCTTGAAAATCAGTGCCGCGTTGGAGTCCTCCACTATGAGAAGTACCGGGACGATCCCCGCTTTGAGAACGTCGGGGGTAATCGCCTCCGTGTGAGGACTCGAGTATATCATATCCAATTTGGGGGTGATGAGGTTCCATCCCCATTTCTCGTCCATGTATCTCATCCTCCTCCGCCACCATATCCTCTTCATCCAGGAAGCCTTCAACTCTGCGCTTTTTTCTTGCCTCTATAGCCTCTGTAATTCGGTTATGTGCGTCAGAGTTCATTAGGAAGTTGGTGGTGTCCATCAATGTATCGACTGTGGTGTATGGCGGGTTAGGCAACGGAAATGCAGCACCTTTCTTTTGTAGAAGTACCAATGTGTTGTCTTCATTTGCTATGAACTTCATGTGGTGCAACGATGCCAAATTAACCCGAGTGCTGCCCGGGATAGGCTCCAAACCTCAGAAATCGACGTTGAAATGCCGGGCAATAGGGGTAATGAGGCCCCCTATAGAAATCGTACCCCCATCCCGCCTAGCTAACTGTTTTATTTGCTCTGCGAAATTGACGGTTGTGTTGTAGGGGGTATTTGTGACCATACACCAGAGTAGATAAAGCTCCTTAGTAGTCATCCCTCCAATATTTTCTCGGGCGAACACGGAGGATGCAGTCACACGTTGTATATACCGGAAAACTAGATTCCGGATCCAAGAGGCTTTGGCGGTCCGCGCGGCATACAACATCGGCCCCGTTTGTGGTGTTTCCACAAGCATTCTCCGAGTCATATTGATCATAATGGGGCATCGGTAGTACGAGCGTTTGTTGGAACCTCGAAGATGGTGTTCAATTGGGTCATAGACAGTTGTCTACGAACGTTCCCCAACTGAAATTTTATCATATATGGTTCAAAAGTCCCGCCTTGTTTGAGTACTTCCACGGTACTCAAAAACTCCAATGTATATCGTTTAAAGGTCGGCCACCTTCAGCTCATGAAGTTTGTCCATCCAACCTTTGCGAAGAGACGCCAAACGTCCTCATGTATCCCCAAAGTTTGGGTACAATCATCGTCGGCATAGCGAGATGGAGCTATTTGGCGACCAATCAAGCGATTCCATCGCTCAAGATCATCGGCATTTGTCAAGTCAACCCCATATGCCGCAGGACTGTTTTGGTCGACCTCTGGCGGTGACACGTCGCGTTGTGCCACCCCGCGTGCACGTCTCCTTCCACCCTGGGGATTTCTTCGCTCGGCCATGAAGGATTTGCACCTGAAATACATTTCATTAGCATCCCAATATCATCAATGGCAACAACAAAGTAGGGGATTAAAGCTAGCATATTAGGCAATGCAAATTCACTTCCCTACTTCACTTTGATCGATCAACTACCCCAAGCAAGCAAAAATTATGGCCATTTTAAACAAGTATTAGCTTAAACAATCATTGGCCATGCCTTATTCATCAACATTTCATCCAAAATCTCCTCAATTACACAAGCCCACAAGGTGTTTGATAAATTGCTTCAAAGAGTTTTTCATTCAAAACATAGCAAAAATATCAAAGCTAGCACCAATCATGATTCTCATTACATAAATGACAAGAAATTCACAAGGAAAAACGAAGCTCTTACCGGAATTTTCGAATTTCGAATCAAAGTGAAGAACTTGAACCCTAGGTGTTTTATCTTCAATTTTCTTCAATCACACTTGAATACAATGCAAATTGTGGTTCTAATGTGATGGGGGAGTGATTAGATGAGAGAATTTGGGTAGAAATTACAAGAAATTTCGAAGGCAATGAAGGAGGAAGTAATGGGCGCGCGATTTGGGGGATTTGGAGAAGAAGAACAGTTTAAAAATTGTCATATTTAAGCCCCCTCTGTACGGCGCACGGGTGGTGCATCGAAGCACGGGCTACCCGTGCGCCACCCCGGTGAAATTTCCCAACTCTCTGTAGGGCGCACGGGTGGTGTGCACCGCACGGGCTACCCGTGCGCACCTGTATAGCAATTCAGATTTTTTTTTTGAATAAAAACACACAAAAATGAAACAAAATCACACAAATCACACTCATTAATAGAAACACGCATATCAAATCACTCAAATCACACAAAATTGAAACTAAACACACACAAAAATGAAAGTCGCACGAAAAACCGTTGGGTTGCCTCCCAACAAGTGCTATATTTAACGTCTTTAGCTTGACGCCTGTTTTGTTAAATTACGGGTCACGCAAGGTGGTGGATGTCACCTCCTCTTGATTTCCTCGGTGGAAGTAGTGCTTAATCCATTGGCCGTTTACCATGAAAGTCTCGCCTTCTTTTGTCAACAATTCTACAATCCCGGGTGGATTCAATACTTTCTTAATCACGAATGGCCCCGACCACTTAGACTTGAGTTTTCCCGGGAAAAATTTAAGGCGTGAATTGTATAGGAGCACCGGTTCTCCCAGTAAAAACTCTATTTTCTTGATCATCTTATCATGCCACCTCTTGGTTCTTTCCTTATAAATTCGGGAGTTTTCGTAAGCTTCATCCCGAAACTCTTCCATCTGATTCAAATGGAGTAACCTTTCCTCGCCGGCTTTCTGAAAATCCAGATTTAGTTTCTTGACCGCCCAAAATGCTTTGTGCTCCAATTCTACCGGCAAATGGCACGACTTCCCAAAGACGAGCTGACATGGAGATGTGCCCAACGGTGTCTTATATGCAGTCCGGTATGCCCACAAAACGTCATCCAATTTTAACGCCCAATCTTTTCGGTTAAGGTTCACCGTCTTTTCAAGGATTTGTTTGATCTCCCTATTAGCCACTTCTGCTTGTCCATTGGCTTGTGGATGATATGCCAATGCAACTTTATGTTTGACCCCATATTTTGCCAACAAGTTGCTCATCAATTTGTTTACAAAATGCGGCCCTCCATCACTAATTAAAGCTCTTGGAGTGCCGAATCTAGTAAAGATGTTTTTCTTAAGGAATCGCATTACAACTTGAGCATCATTTGTTTTGGAAGGAATCGCCTCTACCCAACGGGATACATACTCCACTGCAAGTAGAATATATTGATAGCCCGAAGATAATAGAAACGGGCCCATAAAGTCAATCCCCCAAACATCGAACAATTCAACTTCGATTACGTTTGTCATCGGCATCTCGTGCCTTCTGGAAATGTTGCCCATTCGTTGACACCTGTCACATTGTTGCACAAACAAATAGCAATTATTAAATAGAGTGGGCGGATAGCCCACTCTGCAATACCTTCGGCCCGGTGCGGGTTGGGCCAAAATGTCCGCCAGAGGGGTGAAGAGTGACATCTTGTTGTAGGACTCCTCCCATTCTTCTTGAGTGCGCATCTTCTTATGATTTTGTCCGCGCACCTCTTAAAGAGTAGGGGGTCATCCCACATGTAGAACTTTACATCATGTAAGAATTTCTTCTTTTGATACGGTGATAGATCCGGAGGTAGAACTCCGGCAGCCAAGTAGTTGACAAAGTCGCATACCACGGGAACTTTGCCTCAAGCATGAGTAATCGTTCATCAGGAAACTCCTCTTTTATTAATCCCGTACTTCCTTTTGCTCCCTCTTGATTTTCTAATCGAGACAAATGGTCTGCTACCATGTTCTCACATCCTTTCCGGTCTTTGATTTCCACATCAAACTCTTGTAATAATAAGATCCATCGAATCAACCTCGGTTTCGCATCCTTCTTGTCAAAGAGGTATTTGATAGCCGCATGGTCGGTATGCACAATCGTTTTCGTCCCGATCAAGTAAGATCAGAATTTATCGAATCGCGAAAACAATCGCCAACATCTCTTTCTCGGTTGTGGTATAATTCTCGTGAGCACATCCAACGTTCGACTTGCATAGTAGATGGATCGGAACAATTTTTCCTCTTTTGACCGAGAACATTGACCCAACCGCAAAGTCGCTTGCATCACACATCACTCAAATGGTTGACTCCAATGGGGCGGCGAGTATAGGTGCGGTCACCAATCTTTGTCTTCAACGTTTGAACGCCCGCAAACATTCATTGGAAAAATGAAAGCGAAGATCTTTTTCTAGCAATTGGCTCAAGGGCTTAGAAATTTTAGAAAAGTCACGGATAAACCTTCAGAAAATCCGGCATGGCCCAAGAAGCTCGAATGGCTTTCGTTTGTAGGAAGTGGTAACTTCTCAATTGCTACAATCTTTGCCCGATCAACTTCCAAACTGCGGAAGAGACTCGATGACCTAGCACAATACCATCGCGCACCATAAAATGGCACTTTCCCAATTTAGTACTAGATTGGTCTCTTCACATCGCTGCAAGACTAGGGAAAGATTGTGAAGACAATTATCAAAAGAATCACCAAACACAGAAAAATCGTCCATAAACACCTCCATAACTTTTTCAATAAGATCGTGAAATATAGCCATCATACAACGTTGGAAAGTGGCGGGCGCATTACATAAACCAAATGGCATGCGGCGAAAATGCAAATGTGCCATACGGACATGTAAATGTTGTTTTCTCTTGGTCTTCCTACGCAATCATGATTTGATTGTATCCTAATAACCATCTAAAAAGCAATAATAATCATAACCTGCAAGACGATCCAACATCATATCGATAAAGGGGAGGGGGAAGTGATCTTTTCGAGTGGCATCATTAAGTTTTCTATAATCAATACATATTCTCCACCCGGTAACAATTCTAGTAGCAATTTGTTCTTCATTTTCATTTTTCACCACTATTATCCCCCCTTTTTTCGGCACCACTTGTACCGGACTCACCCATGAACTATCAGATATCGCATAAATGATCCCGGCATCCAACCATTTGAACACTTCCTTCCTAACCACATCTTGCATGATAGGGTTTAGTCGTCTTTGGTTTTGCACTGATGGTTTATAAACATCTTCCATCCGAATTTTATGCATCACAATGGATGGACTTATGCCTTTTAAATCAGTTATAGACCATCCTAGTGCCGACTTATGTTTCCGTAAAACCCTTAACAATTTATCAAGTCGAGTAGGAGTGAGAAGAGATGAAACGATTACCGGATTTGCATTATTTTCCCCAAGGAATGCATATTTGAGGTGTTCAGGTAATTGTTTGAGTTCTGGAGTTGGTGTTGCTACTTCAGGGTCACGCACGGGCAGTCCATGCGCCGGCGCACGGGTCGTGTGCTCTTCAGAGAGCTCAACCCGTCCCTCAGCATCACGTACGGGTTGCCCGTGCGTGGACGCATGGGTGGTGCGTTCCTGCAAGTTTGGCTCCATTATTTCTGGCTTTGCGTTCTCGCCTCTTGCGCTCTTAGGTAGTTCCTGCATATGATCTAAGGCACAAACATAGTCGTACAAAACTTGGTTATCAAAATCAAGTACAACACTCGACATTGAACACGAGTGGGTTAGACCAAATTCCAAATCATCTGTAGACAATGTATGATCAACATAATCCTCAATGCATGAACTAACTATGTCCAAAAAATTACAATTCTCCACCGAATCATGAAATTTCATTGCCTTATATATAGAAAATAAAACATGCTCATCATTAACACGTAATGTGAGCTCCCCTTTTTGCACATCTATTAAGGCTTTACCCGTGGCTAGGAAAGGACGTCCAAGTATCAGTGGAACGTCTCGATCTTCTTCCATATCCAAAACCAAGAAATCCACGGGGAATATAAATTTATCAACTTTTACCAATACGTCTTCAATAATTCCCCTTGGATACGTAAGTGATCGGTCTGCAAGTTGCAATGTCACCGTAGTTGGTTTCACGTTGCCTAATCCAAGCTTCCTGAAAATGGACAAAGGCATCAAATTAATACTTGCCCCCAAATCACATAACGCTTTATTAAAGAAATTACCACCAATAGCACAAGGGATAGTGAAACTCCCCGGATCTTTCAGTTTTTGTGGTAGATTTCTTTGAATAATCGCACTACATTCTTCCATCAAATTCACCATTTCAAAGCTTGTCATCCTCCGCTTTTTTGACATAACATCCTTAAGAAATTTCGCATAGTTCGGCATCTGTTCTAGTGCGTCTGTAAAAGGAATGTTAATGTGCAATTTCTTAAATATATCAAGGAATTTGGCAAATTGATCATCAAGCTTTTTCTTTTGAAATCTTTGAGGAAAGGGAAGAGATATAGGCAACTTAGATATATTCGAGTTAGATGATGATTTTAGCTTCTCAGCCCTTGTTTGTTCCGTCTCTTTGTTCTCTTCTTTCCTATTTTCTTCAATATCATCCTTCATCATGGATTCTCCCACTTCCGGCCTCGATGCTTCATCTGAAGGTTTCAGATTCCCAGCTTTTTCTTTAGGCCCCTCATATGCCGTACCGCTTCGTAAACGAATCGCCTTGCATTGTTCCTTAGGAGTATAGGGGTGTCTTGCTAAGGTTGCTATACCTACACCAAAGAAGGTTAAGGTAGGTCCCAAAACTGTTGACTGCATATTTATTGGATATGCACATAACAATGTTGCTTATCGGTTTCTTGTGCATGAATCTAAAGTTGAAGATATACACAAGAACACGATAATTGAATCGAGAAATGACTCGTTCTTTGAAAATGTATTTCCGTGCAGATCGAGAGAAGAAGCAAGTTATTTTAAACGGATACATGATTCA